>WBMZ01015965.1:0-93255 GCA_013400975.1 Atrichornis clamosus
TTCTCCCCCGCCGCCCTTCACCTCCCGGGCAAAGGCGCCGCGCCCCGACCCTCCCGCTGGGCCCCGGCGGCCGTCTCACCCTCCTCCGGCGCTCCTCCCGGCGCCCGAAAGCCTCAAAAACCCCCCTGGCTCCCCGCACCCCCTGCTGCGGCCTACGCCGCCCCGGCCGATCCCCGGCCTCGCGTAGCCCGCCTCCCCACCCGCCCTGCACCCTCCGCACCGCCTGCCGCGCTACGCGAGCCCGGGGATGCAGGCCGGGCCTGGCTTACCTTTCCAGCTGCTTTTTTTTCCCTCCTCTCTCTCCTCTCCCCCCTTTCCCTCTGTTGGGCTGACAGATCAGAGTTTCCTCCCCAGCAGAGGGACTGGGAATGTGCTCGGGCTCTGTGCTGAGGAGCTGCTGCCCCCCTGTCTCTGAGAAGATCCTGCTTTTTGTGGGGAGGAAGCTTTGGGGGCTCTTTATTATTTTAAAACTACAAAGTGCTCAGAGGGTAGGTGATTATTAAGGGGAATCCCTGAATATATTCTCCAGCAAAGAAGGCAGGGCTGCTGGGGCTGCTCAAGAAGAGAGCCAGCAGCCTCCTATAGCACCACTACAGGCACCGAGAGGACATAACATCAGAGAGCGGCTCCTCTGCCCTCCAAAACAACAACTTTCCTACCATCTTGGAGGTAGTAGAGAGGGAGAGAGGGAGGGGGAAAAAAGTACAGAAGGTTTTTATAAAGTGTCCATTTGGAGGAGGGAGCCAAATGGCCAAAACAAAATATTTTATCATTTGTATGACTTTTTATTTTAAATAAAAATAAAATACAAAGGCTTGTGGCTGAAGAAATAATTTTTTTCATAACCTGTTAAGATCAACTCTCTGGAAAAAAATGTTAAAGGAGGTATGGTAAAATATATATATTTTTAGTAACTTTGTTGTTCTTAAAAACATGTATTTTTTTTCTTTATTTATAAAGTTGGTAACTTTTTTGTCATAGTGTGGTGGTTCTAAAAATTAGTGTGTAATTGTGAAAGTTTGTGTAACTTTTTTTTTGGTACTCGTACTCTTAGTAAACAGCTGAGATTGATGTCGAATAGTCTGGTGTAACTGTACCATAACGTCTTTCTCTCTCCCAGGGCATTGTAAATAAAACTGAATGTACAGGTAGGAAAAAACCTGCTATTTTTTAATTTTTGCTTTTTTATTTATTTCTAGAGTAGGCTACGTAGAGAAACTATGGGGGATTTAATGCAAGTGAGAGGAAACTGTGATAGGTACCTGAGAAATTGTGCTGTCATAAATGTAGCATTGTCTGCCCTTCAGGATGGGATGTGAAGAAAACAACTCATAGCAAGAAATTTGGGGACAGTAGTTGAGTTTTGTTTTTAATATTTTCAAAGCACTTTGCAGCCTTCTAAAAATCCGTTTTAGTTCTTTTAAAGTTAGTGTTTCGGTTTGGGGGCTTTGCTCTTGATATTTATGAATATTATTCCTGACTTACAGAGTTGAGAAATGCTGTAAATTTATACTACAATGTCTTGTAATATAAATTAGTAGTGTTTTTCTTTGTTGCAGATGCTTTTATTAGATTATTTAAAAAAATAGGAAATACTGTTAATGTGAGATTCTATGGTGGGTCTATAAGTGAAGACACTGATCTCTGTGTTCAGCAGACCTATGATAATGTTCCTTGAAGTAGTATTATGCACAGCCCTATTCAAAGATGAAGTGCAAAGATGCCTTTTTATTTGTCCCAAAGGAAGAGGAAATAATTAGGAAACTAATGAGCTATACATTAATTTAAGGTTTTTTCATGGTAAAAATTATTCAGGTGGTATAGGGTAATTGAACTGCAGTCAGACTAAGGTCATATGGATGAAGGTACCGAATTACTTATTCTCCTCTGCCCTGTTGTGAGAGCATTTCTAACACTGTCAAATCTGAAATACGTTGGCTTAGTTCAATTCCTGTAATCTTAAACCAAAAAAAGTTTAAAAATCAAGTATTTAGATATATCCACATTTCAAAACATACTTGGAGTTTGCCCACCCAATATGGTGAGCGTAGTTTGTGTGTTCATGGTGGGTTTTTCATTTAGATAAATAAATTTTAATTAAAGTGTAATTAAAAGTCAGCTGGTCTTTGTGTCAAACTGTTTATTTATTGTTCAGCAGGATTTTTTTTAGATTAGTCTAGGTTAGTCTGCCTAGCACATTTTAATAATCCAGTGTTGCCTTCTATGGAGTTATTGCATAGGAGGTGTTTTTCTGTATCCAATTATTAATCCGTTAAATGCGTAATTCTGCTGATATTAGAAAACAAACAAAAAATTAAAATATGTTGCTCCTATATAAATAAGTACTCCTATATTGTATTTCAAAGTATTTTTGTATTTTGTATGGAAGTAATGCAGTAATTAGGGTACTTCATAATTTTGTTATTTTGGGCTTTGGAGCGTGAAGTATCATGATTCTTTTTGTAAGCTATTTCAACAAAAACTACTTTTATATCCTATACCTAAAATTCATTACAGGAATGATAGAGATTACAAATGTTGGTCAGGTATGGGATGATTAAAAAACCCCAAACCTTTTGAAATATTACAAATAAATTATCTCAATGGATTTAGGAATTCAACAAATGCAGCATAAACCCATATTTCCTTTTCTTTTATTCTAAATAAAGGGCCAAATTCTCAGACCCCAGTTTTGCAAGTGCTTGCAGGCCTGATTAATAATTCAGAAGTGTTTGAAGGATCACTGTAACTCCTTGCACAAAACTCTTACCAAGTCAATAGGATTCTGGTAGAGTACCAAATTTAAGTTTCCACACAAAGTGATTTCTTGTATCTACCATTGTGCTAAACAAGAGAATTGCTACTTTCAACTGTAATTCAGTAGTTCAGTATAATTCAACTATAGTTCAAGTTTTCTTCATGCGACTATTAAGATATTTTTTGTGTTTTAGGAAGAGAGGCACACCATGAGCAACTAATCTATGCTGCATCTCTGTGTGATACTCTTGAGAATATCTGTAGAGCACACGTAGTATCTTGGAATTGTATTTTTTTAATGGGATGCAGATGATACAACATTTTAGAGAAATGGCTGTGAATGCACTTGAGAACCTGAACGCAGAAACAAACCTTTTCTTTGGCTTATATGTTTCTTTGCAGATACTGACTTTAATCGGATTACTTGCATGCCTAAATTTAAACATGCATCATAGTAGCATTACACATTTTGGTGACATCCTGAGATCTATTTGATGTGTGTTAATTGCAAAGCCAGAAGCTTAATGCTAAGCAAAAGGAGAAACATTTTGAATCTAGTTTAGAATAGGAAAACTTGAAATGGGGTATTCTTAGTATTTTGTAAAAAAAAAAAAAATTCCATCTTTTTAAGGAGGATAAAGTAAAGAGGAGAAATTTACCTGATCTTACTTACATGGACTCTTGTGTAATCATTTGACAGGGAAATTAAAATTTGTACTTTATGGATGGAGAAAATTATTTAACAAAACTTTGTTTTTACCTGAGAGTAATTTGCTTTTCACTAGCTTACTAAAACATGCAAATATTATTTTAATTGTTTTGCTGAAAATAAAACGTTACACAGTAATAACCAAAAGGAGCAGTCTGCTAGCTTTAGTAATGTAGAATTACAAGATTTTTTTAAAAAAGATTTGCTTATCCTTATGGACAAGACTCAAGTTGGGACATACATTATTTTGATGAGAAGACCAGTATTCTGAAATTACACTGGAGAACAAATTGGACTCTGAAATTCCTGTACAAGGACAGTGTGTAAACCCAAAACACACAACATCCCCATACAACATTCAGAATTCTATTCTGGAAGTTCCATTTCTTCATTACAGAATAGATCTGTCTGCATCGATTTAAAAGCAGCCTCATCCCTGGACCAACTGCTCCGTCCAGTAAACTTATTGTACACTTGAGCACAGAGTGGTCAGAGAACATTAATGTTCTGTAAATCACAGGTTTCTGGCTAATGAGGCATACTGTGCTGATGTGTCTCACTTGTATTAGTAGTGAGACAGAGGGTAGTGACATAGTGAATAAGCTTTGCCAGTCTAATAAAAGCAGTGAAATAGATGCTTTAGGTTGTATTCCAGTTACTGGAGGAGGCTGCATCAAGAAATGAACCTTGACTCTCTCCCAAGGTCATATGTACCCCGAGTGCAGACCTCAAGAATTTCTGGAGTATGACTGAGACTCTGTGCACGTGATGAAGTGGATTTTCCACAAATAGTGTTAAAACGTTGGCATCTTGGTATTATTTCTTGAAAGACACATACTTAGGAAACAGTTCTAATGTCTTCAAATGCTTGTGAAAGGGATCAGCAATTTATTTAAAATGCAGGTGACTGTTGTGATGGGGAAGAACAACTCTTAAGTGTATAGATGTTAATTAGAGATCTTCATATCTAGAGAGCCACATTTGTTTAGAAGACCTTGTCTTTAGGCTTTTAAAGACTGAAAAGGATGACAAATGAAGTAAAAACCAAAGTTATATATTCTTCTAAGCAATGTCTTGAGGAGCTGTTATGTGATATTTGTTTCTTTAATACTAGCAAGTTCTGGGGTAAAGTTAACCATTAAATCCCAGCATATTAGTATTATGGGAAAATGCTTATTCTTATTTTTCAACAAATCTTCAACATGGAAATTTTATAGCAATGGGTTTCAGTTATTCTGTCTGCTGCAGTTTTATGTATTGGATAACCAGCATACTTTTTGCCACTTTTCCAAACAGCAGAGTCCTTACGTTAAAAACACTGTCTGTGATCTGGGGATTTTTCTCTAGGAAATATACCCAAGTTATGGCATTCATTGAGCTTCTTAATTCAGCTGCTGAACTAATTCAAACCCATGGTTTTTGAGTGCACTCCTGTGTGGCAGATAGCACAGCTGAAAGTATAGGGCAAGCCATATGTACAACAGAGTAAACTTTGCTTTACTTCATTTAAAGTCATAAATGCTAGCAAAGCAACATGAAGTAGAGCTGACTAGCCTTGTTTTTGAATCTTAGTGGCTTCATTAAAGCTTTTTTGAGCAATGGGAATTTTGCTGTGGATTTCAGTAGGAGTGTAGCTGCAGAAGTATTTAACCAATTGGGAGCAGATGTATGCTAGCTATTACACGATAATATAATTAATTGATAGTGAACTGTACTGAAAATAGTAATTAACTAAGACTTCACTAATCTGTTCTTCATTATCAACGTGTATTTTAATCTGCATTAAATAAATGGTATTGTCTTCCTAAAGCTCAGCAAAGACAAAACAGTAAGACTGTTAATTGTGGGAAGGTTGTCTAGAGTACATTCGGCATCTGTGGAGACTTCTTTAAATAGAGGACAAATGAGTGGAATAAGCTGTCCCAGTGGAATGCTCTAATACCATCCCTTTTTACTGGGAAGTCCTCTGTTAATTCAAAGTATACTATTGTATTTTTACTATCTGCTTCTGTCTATTGATATTTCATTAAATGTAATTGTAGTGGTTAAGAAGCTACACAGTTTATCACCAGTCCTCTCTGCCCTTAGTCCAGTTATTCATTTACATTCAGGTTGCAGAGGTTCTTGGTCACCACTGCAAGTTGGAAAGATGAGAGCTCCCACTCTGGATCAAATCAACAGTCTCTTAAATCTTCTAAGAGTAGCTTCCAACAAAGGTGTGGGATATCCTGTGATGGATAATTGAGAAATAAAAAGTGTGCAGGACAGGACTTTTCAAAAGTAGTTGGAGCTGAGCTAACATCAAAGCATAAGGCTTAAGTAATCTCTAGGGTCATGGGATTCCAGTGGATTTTGAAAGTTGTTTTTTACATACGAAGCTTTTTGCTCTTAGTATGTTTCTTATTGATACATGACTCTCATCTCTGATCCATTTCAAACATAAACACGGGTGTACAGAAGGTGACAAGAGGAAATAAAACTATTTCTTTGAAATATTAAGTATATTCAAAATTCAGTATTGGCTGAGTGAGGAGATGTCTCTCCTACCTCTTATGCCTCTAAATCTCAGTAGGCTTCTCAGTGTTATGCACTGTGTGTGAATAGATGCTTACAAGTAGCTGGAGGAAAACAATTATTAACAGTGTCTAGCATAGCAGGCTTTGCTGATTATGGAAAGAGTCATTTTGTTTGAATCACAAGGTTTTATATATGTTACTTATGACTCTCTCTGCCATTTTTCTGTTGTGCTCAGCTGTGGAGAGTTGGAGTTACCTGGATGCTTTGGGACGTTGCTGACACCATTCCATCAGCTAATACGTGTTACTGTAAAACGTCTTTTGGATAAAACTACACAGCAGAAAGGATCATGACTTGTATAAGCCCACACAGAGTGAAGGATTCGGTGTTCATTTCTAAACAAAGTTTTCCTTGTGACTTTATGTAAACTTCAGTGTGTTGTTCCCAAAGGTACTTGTGTCCATTTGGCATTTTATGAATAATAATAATATTAATCTGTTAACATCTAATAATAAATTAATAATGGTGTGTTTTGTTTGGCTTTGGGTTTGTTTTTTGTTGTTGTTTTTAAATAGGAATTTAAAAACTGCATCTTGAGCAATGCAACATCTCAGGTAATTCTGGGAGAACTTACGTGTTTTGACGTTTTGTGGGGTTCTTGTACTCCTGATCAAAAGCTTAGTGAGTTGTCAGTGAAGTCCTTAGCTTTTAGCTGTTCTCCAGAATTCCCTGTTTACTTACTGTTACTTTTTTTCCATGTTGGTAGTCACCACCAAGTCCTCTTCTATGCTTTTGCTTCTTAGCACTTTGTTTGTCCTGTCAGTGCCTTCAAAGAGTCAGTCTTTCAACCCTTCATCACTGAAGGTGATTTCATCTAATTGCATATTCGAAAGACAACACAACAAATCATTATTAGGAGACTGTCTTGTTTTGAGAGGATGTTTTGACTTAGCCATTGTTTGGAGTATTTTATGAGAAGCCGGGGTGTGGGGACAGGGATGAAATTTTATTACCTTTTCTTTTTGGATTAAGGCTGATGCCAGACTGCCCCTCTGCTTTTCCTTTAGAGCTATGACCCTGAGCTGCTTTTCTGTTGGTTTCAACAGTAAAATATAGCACATTCCCCCAATCAAGCATGTAGGACAGTCTTGCAAGAATCTTACGGCCTCAGAAGAGACACTTGATCCCAAATCTTTTACTTCCTGGGGAAATGCTAGAGACACTTTCTTTTCTGCCTTGAGCTATGCTTCAAAATACATTTTAAAAATAAGTCAGTTACAACTCTTTTTATGAACAGCCTAATTTTGCTGGATGTTTCAGAGTCTTGCTGAGGACACACCTGTTTGACTTGAATTCCGTTAGGTTTCTTTTTATTGAAGCAGCTCACTACATTGCCCAGGGTTTAAAGCAGTCTCCCTTTGGAACTACAGGGATGTGCCCATGGGACGCTGGTGCTTTCAGTAAGGTGGCTATTGAACAAGGTTTGGGGTTTTTTTAAATTTTGTTTTGAAATCACAGCTTTGGACTTGGATGCTTAAATCTGCCTGCAGTTAGTTTATCTTTAATCTGACTGCACCTAGCCTAAACTTGCTTGAAAGTATAACTGCATAGTATGATTTTACCTTGAATTAATACACCCTTTGCCTTCTCTACTCCTCACAACTACCTGCTGAAGACAAGACTACAGAAAGGTACGGTTTAAGCTAAGTCATGTTTGGGGTTCACAGTTTGCACGCAAGAGCTCTCTTCGCAGAGTGCTGTGTTCACAGAGGAGAATATTTAATGACTAACCCATCCATCTCTCCCCAGACAGATTCCTGTACAGGCAGGAATGCACAGGAACAAGCGAGATGAAGGTTACCGGACCGGAAGGTAACTGGCGATGCGCCCGTGAGGAGTTCTGCCGCTTGGCCACCAGGTGGAACCAGGGCTGCAGTCGGGGAATTGCATCTCCTCTGGGGAGCTCGGCTCTAAAACAAAGTGTAACAAAACCCCTGCCGACCTCCTGGCTGATCAGCCCTTACCTGAACCATCAAGAACAATACTTGGAGCGTGCTTATCTCCCACCATCCCAGCTATTCATCGCTGCTTTCTCATAATTCTCTGAGGTTGCAGCTTCAGGACCAGAAAATAGTAGCACTAACTATAATCTTTTAAACATGTAAGTTGCATGAATAGGTTTGTTTCTGTAATTTTTGTTCCAATAATTTGCCCAGCCTATGTCACTTGCCTGCCTCTGCAGACCCCTATTACCGTTTTGGCACTAGCTGAGTAAAAGTCCACATGTGCCCTGACTGTCCAGGCACCCGAGCAAACAGAAGAGACAGAGAAAGGCTACAAGCTAAACTCTGTAAGAATGCTAATTTAGATTTCTCTCTACTATCTAGTTTCCAACAGTCAAATTTGTGGAGAGCCTTGTTGCTATTACCAAGTTTGGCTGAAAAATTCTGTCTTTGGTGATTAGTTAGGTGAGGGAGTACAAACAGGACAGCATTGCATGGACTTCTTGCCTTTCGAGGTAAGGGCTGGACAGTTTTGGAACAGAAATAAGAATCTACTACCTGAAGCATATAGAGCTTTCAAATAAACCAAAAAGCATGCCAGAGCTCATAAAGTAATAATATTTAAGGACAAAAATCTAAAGCTTTTGAACCTTTATAAATTCTGAAGCGGTAACTGATGTGTTGCACATCCGAAGTTACTCCTCTGTGTCTGTACAACATGGATTTTCAGGAGCAGGGGGGAATGGTTTTCGTCTTAGGAGCCTGACAACCAATGTTTTTTCTGAACATAGGATTCAGCGACACCCTTTCTTCTTAAACCTTCTGGTGTATGTAATACACTTTTTTTTTTGCTATGTGCCAATAAACAAACACTTCTTTCTCCTTAAGTAATATCCCACAAGGACAATATGAAGCTTTTATGCTGTTCTTGGTCTGGTGAACTGCCACATTAAAACCAGACTGCAGTAGCTCTTGCTGTCTTACTGATATGCATAGGAGCATCTGAATAAAGTGAACAGTTGCCTTTTTTTGTCCCACCAAGAGAACTGACCCTGTCCCTCTTGGTAACTGGAGATGGCAGGCTGAGTAAAACAATGTCCAACATTAGTTAGCTCATTTAAAGACACTGAGAAGTACCAGGATAACCAGGTTTCTTCCTGGGCAGAAGGAAAACAGTTTTTAAAAATTACTTGTTACTGAAAAATTTCAAGGATGGAAGAAAAAAGGAATTTTATAAAGCTAAGGCTTCTACAGCAGCACTCCCACGCAGGCAGTACTATTCTACACTGAAAAGTGTAGCTTTCCCTCACACAAAATTAATACCCTTTTTTTTTTAAATAATTAAGTTGGAAGTGATGGCTTTATGATACTTCCCATTTTCATGATTCCTGGAAGAATTACACTGAACTTTATTACTCTAGTAGCCAGTTGAAGAGGGAGTTATTGTTCTTCCAAACTTATATTAACAAGCACAATATAGAGGACAGAATCACTGTTCTGAAGTTATTCTAAAGCACTAAAACACCCCAACCACCCCAACAAAAAATACCACATGCAACCCCTCCCCCCACTTTGCTATAAAAAAATCAATGCACCAATATTTGAACTGGTATAAAGGCCTTTTTGCTAGTTTTTAAAGCAGTTTATTATGAGGAAGCTGTGTGAAGACTTTTTTTTCACATCAAAATTATTTTTAGTTCCTTCATGAGTAGTCTCACCTGAAACTAAATGAAGAAACATTAAAATATCTACAGCAGTGATAGGTCTGAACATTGGCATAAACCAGGTATGAGGGACAACTTGCTTTAAAAGCACTTTTAAAAAATAGCATGTTCACATTCTGACCAGGGCTTAAAATTAAGATACCTGGATACTCTGGAAGATTCGAAAGTTACTATATAGTATTTTTGCCATGTAAACTTCTTCCTAGCAAATCAAGATTTACTGAGTCTGAGTCGGCTACTGAGTTCTTTTCATGGGAGAAGCATGAGCGACATGAATTACACAGATAATGGGTTGTTTGGTATTATAATTTATTTGTGTACAATCATCACGTACCCTGCCTCTGGGTACAGTAAGTTGAGTGCTGCATGTTCCCTCAGACACAACAGTCCTATATTACGATGGGACTATTTGAATTGATGCAAATGTGAATGAAGAAAAAAAAATACAACAGCCTATCAAATAGATTTTGAAAAAAATGTATCAGTCACAGCAGTTAGCTGCAGCAAATACTTGAATGGAGGTGGTAGCAGTCTGAGTAGTCTCTAGCAGATGGATGGCTCTTCTACTGCATGAGCACCTTCCACAACAGCTTTCACACACTTGGCCATTGTCTGGGATGCTCTACTGATGGAATCTATTAAAAAAAACCCCACGTCAGTGCGCACATATGAAGAGGATAAATAGTATCACTTAGTTGAAAACATGGTCTGTACTTTATGTAAATTCCAAATAATTTTACTGAAAAATGTTTCTTCAAAAGACTCAAATGCTATGTATCTTAGTGGTAAGCTTTAAATTATTCATAAGAACCTTACTGTAAAGCCAAGTAAAATGCTGATTTCAGAATGGAAAGGCCACACTATACATACCTGTCATATAAAAGTCTTTTATTGTGAGCTGAGGTGGAACAAGAGGATCAGCAAGAAGCTGTTGCTTTACTAACTGTGGTGAGAAAGGAAAAGAAAGAAAGTTACTTTTATGATACGAACTTGAACAAAGCATATGTCTTGTGAATTCTGCATGCAGTGTAGGTCAAAAAAATGCTTGTTGTACTACATATGAAGAAGGCCTCTTTTTAAGAAAAGCATTATGCTATATAACAGCATTAAATCATACCACGATCATTTTGCTTACCTTTGCCAATTCATTTGCCTGGTTGAAGTAGTTAGCTTCTTCCACATCATCATATCGAACCAGATTGGGTGATACTTCTTCTAAACGCTTCCGTATTTGATCAAGGTTCTCATAAGGCAAGGTCAAACCAGCCAACTAAGAGATTCACAGAAAGAAATGCCATCAAGTCTAGGGATTTAATTCATAGTGGTTTAGGTTACCAATCCATTAACATACCTAAAGCAGAATGAGGAAAAAAACCTACACTCCTGAAAACACAGGCAGTTAGAATGTACAAACTGAAGCAAAGTCACAGTTGGACTTCTGATGCTTACATAGACAACACTTCCCCATGCTAAAAACTGGGCTGTCCTGTTTGCTATACAAAGGAAAAAAGGACAAGAAGTACTTTTCTCCTTCCATACAGATGTCACTTATATATTGCTTAGCTTACCAGTAACTGAGATAAAAGTTGATGCAATTATCAATGCATCTTGTTCCCTGTGAGTAGTAAGCATGTATTTGACCTCATCTAACGATACCAGATCCTGTCCTCAGAATCTATGCTGTTTTCTTTCTAAAAAGCAAGAAACTGCATGCTCCCACCAGTTTCCTCTAAAGCACTTAATGAAGACCTGCAAAATTTGTACAGTTTCTCCCATTATGCATTCCAACAGCATAGAGCAGCTACAATATTGGAGCTATCCTCAAAAAGGAAACAATATGATTTAACTCACAGAATTAATAAAGGATTCAATCTAAAATATAACTTCTTAAAACTAGTAATGTTTCCCTGAAAATGTACCTCTTTTTACATTGAGAAGTGTTTACAAAATGGAACTTAACCTCTCAGTATACTTTTATTAGAAGCAATTTTTAACAGCAACAGTACCTCAGAGACAGCTCTAATAATTTTCCAGTCTTCCCTTGCCATCCCAGGAGGTGTTACTGCTACTCTTGTCTGCTGGGCCCTACCTTCAGTATTCACATACGTGGCTGCCTTCTCTGTATATGCTGCTCCTGGGAGAATAACATCAGCCATAGGAGCTCCCACATCCCCATGATGCCCTGAATACATGGAAAGAGGCAACAGTACACAACCACGTAAGACATAAGTAAGTCAAAATAAAAAGAAATGCTTTACTAACATAGAATTTCTGTGTTCCCAGAAAAAGGATTTTCTAAGTTTTGCTTAGCCAGTAATATGAAGCCTATTAGGCTGACTGGTATGAGGTCTTGTCTAATACTTTGGGGAGAATGAGCGGACCACAAGCAGGAGTAAATGGTATTTCAGTCTCTGCAGTCACTCAGATTGGGGGGGTTTTTGGAACAAGGATTCTTAGATTAAGGTCATGTTTTGGTATGATAGTACAGCTGGAAACTAAGGTTTTGTCTGCCAGGTCTGAAACTATGTTCTAGAAGACTTACACTGGTTTATATTCCCTTATTACTCATCAACAGTTTCCCATCTTTACCTAAGAAATAGGTAGCCAGTATCTTGGTTATGTTTTAGAAGTTCAGTTTCTTGGCAGAAGGCTAGAATTCGTCAAAGGGTTTTATGCCACTATTTACTTTCTTTTTCCAGCTATTAAGATAGCAACATTTCTTCATTTATATCTACTAATTACCTTGATAGATGATAAAACAATCCTTTGGCAAGTCTTGACGCGTTATACAACCCGAATCTGCTCCCAAGAGATACAATACTTTGGGAGGGTTTTTCCTAATTGCCTCCACTCCTGGTTTGAAACCCAGGTCCAAGGCAGCTACTTGGCTTGCAACCCTGTAGGAACAAACATATAATGACTTCAAGTTATTTCAGAATTCTCCCTCTCTCATCAGAACAGACCTAACTTCTTTTTCTGACTAAGTATTTTGAAGGGACATAAGAGGTTCCTAATAGTAACAAGACAAACGTGACATCCAAAGGCAGCTTAAATTTTTGACAGAGTATTTGACGGAGTATCAAGTTAGTTTTGCATTTTGACAACCTGACACCATTTGAAGTTTTCACAGGGAATCTCCCCTATTTAAGATAGGATAGCAAAAATAAAGGCAGACATTCCAAGTCAGGGCATAGTGGCAGGCAGCTCACTGGTGAACCTTGATGCTCCAGATGACATTTCAGCTATAAATTGAACTCATCAGGCCGTTAATTTAGGGCACTCACGTGGAAGATGAAAGACCAGGTCTTGGGCCATCAGCTACTCTAAATCATCAAAGACTTAAGACCACTATTTCATCACTATTCATTTATTCACACATAAAAATACTTCAAAATGAGTGAAATAATCTTCCTCATTTTCTGGCAGTCTTTCTTTTCCAAAGAAACAGTTTTGCATAATCCTCCATAATCAGGTGCTAGTCTTATTTAAAAGAAAACAGATTTTCTCTGGAGTACAGATCTTCCAGTGTAACTCATTTTGTCTAACATAGTCAGACACAGAGGTTTCAATAAGTTAAGTTGTTTTTTACATTTAAGGTAGAACAGATAGTGCACCATAAGTATTGAAGTCAATATGAAAGACTGCCAAACCACACTTAAAAATGGTATAATGACTGTTCTTTAATTCATCAGTGTTTTGGTACTAAATATTTCAATTTCAACAGCAGAATGTTATATTCAAGTTTTCTTCAGAGGACCAAGCCCGGCTCTAAGTATATTAGTATTACATCAATGAAGCTGCTTTTGGCAGAAGAACTTTGTTGAGTCTCTGGAATTGAGTGCCATTACATTTGTTGAAATAATTTTTCCTTTACAGAGGTGGTCAAATTTACAGCCAGAATTTTAGAAAGGGAGTGGTGAAGGACTGTCCAAGAGAAGCTTGACTATTAAAAGGGGTAATATCTTGATAAACGGAATAGCTAAGATCAAATGCCCTCAAATGAAAATCTTTGAAGCTTTTCTATTAACTATTCAGTAGAGAAGCTGCACAATAAAAGGAATATAAAAAAAAACAACCAAAGAAACCATGTTATTTAAATACTCTTGCCATTTTGTTTTTCTTCCTCTAGATAAAATGCTGTCATTTACCAAGTGACACTGGTCTGCTGTGCATCCTACTGAGCACTGTGGTAGATGTTATTAAGCTCCCTTGTATTCTGTACATCTAAATCAAAACTTTAAATTCTACATTAGAATATAATTTATTTACAGAATCTCATGGAGAGCCTGAAAAGTTTGCCAGGTGAAGGAACCCATTTTTATTAAGAAGTTTCTGCTAATTCGTACTTCTGCTTTTTATATTCCCTACAGGTTTTAACCTGATAAACTGCTTGCATGTACATGAAGAAATCTGCACACATATGTTGTGGTAACTCGTGTAGCCTAATGTGAAAGCAAGTTGCGCCCAAAAAAGTTTTAAAGCAAACCTGTGTAGGATGTTCATGACTTTCCAATCAGGACCAGCACCGCTCTTAGTCCTGGCATTCTGTGCAATGGTGGAAACGGCAGCATGGATGGCGGCTCCATCACTGCGCTGCAGTGCTGCACTTCCCACCACCACCATTGGCTTTTTGGCTTGGTCGAGGACCTGTACAAATCAAGAATCAAGAAATTCATTCCACAGCCACAAAGCCAATTCCTGGTACAGATAATGTAATAAATCCCAAAAATTCTCCGTATGTCTTCCATGCATACCTACATTTCCAAAATGGTCATTGTTTCATTTAGAGATAAAGCAAAGAGAAACTGCTGTAAGCAGTAAACTACCTTGTCAATGCAGAACTGTACACTTGACAACCACACACTTAAGTGGAAACAGCAGCTCCTGAAACAGCCTGTTTTATGTCAAGAAATATTCCAGGAGTTTCCTGCACTGCAAGGTTTTACACACCTGAATATACTACACAGTTTATACATACTTGGTGCACACTAATCATTACCTCATCTCTGCATTTGATTAAAAGCAAATAACCCCATACATAACATGTTACTTTTCTTCAAATCTGTCTCTGGGGAACTTAGATTATTACAATACCTGTGGAATTTAACAGTCACACTCTTAAGTTCTGTGTACCTTGGCGAATGCATGTTTGCCAGAAGCAATGTCCTGAAGTATCTGTGGGGACTCTCCTAGATGGTCATACGTGTAGGTCAAATTCACAGGAGAGCCTACAAGGGCCACTTTCAAGTCATTGTGAAGCCAGCTGAAAATACAGCAAACATTTTATAAAAATTTTAAAAATACAGAGTTTTACCCAACCAAAGCCATTAATTATAACTTCAGTAACTTGAAATAGGAAATTCCTTTCAAAGGAATTTAAATGGCATTCACCGTTTTGGTAACATGCAGTTTAGCATTATTCTGAATGTTAAGCAAGCCTGAAGTTTTTTTAGAAGGATTACTTCTCTACATATATTCCAGGACCAGGACAGCAACACACCTTACATGAAAAGTTCATAACTCAATTCCCTCCTCCCCTCAAGCTTCTGCCAATTCAGTTTTAGAAATCCACTTATTTCTTAGATAAACTGAGAAAATTTAGCTGGTTAGAAATGTTTTCTTTTTTGCAGCGTCTCATGGCACAGACTTACAAAAATATATGGAACATATACATTCAAAAATCTCACTGCATCTTCTCCACTCAAAATTTCAAGGCCATTACTGTTTGAAATTATGTATTTTCAAAGATCCCAGCATTAAGAAGGAGAGGGCTTTTACAGACCTCATTTGCCTCATAGTGACATTTCTTATTAAAGTTGAATTAGCTATGTTCAAAAGTTTGGGTAAGCCACACTACTTGGCAAAGAAAATGTTAAACTTGAATGACTGCTTGTAAACTCATCACATCTGCTTTGTTACAACAATACAAAAAGCACTGAATTCATGCTGAAAATAAATCTTTAAGGAATATGTTCTAACAAACTCTATAAAACAGAAAATCTGAAGTGTCTGTGTAATGTAACAAAGGAATAAATGTCTGAGTAGATGAACTTAATGTAAAATGTCAAAGTGAGAATGAACTAGCTCTACACTACAGGGAGAAGAGAAACCCTTTTTCCACACATAAACCACCATTCCCTTTTCTAAAAGGTGAACCAAATCCAATGATCCCATCTGAATGAATGCTCTCAAGTTACTGCCTGCAGCTCCAACCGAGCATTGTATCAAATCCAGATGGATTCACATGCTTATTCACCACCAAGGAATACAAACCTCTTTCGAATTCTAGCATTAAAGAGCGGTGCCTCAAAGCGTGGATTGGTGCCAACCAGAAGTAGGACATCTGCCTCCTCCACTCCAGAAATCTTGGTATTAAGCAGGTAGTTAGAGCGTAAATCTGTGCTGTAACAAAAAGATGTAAGAAAGAGGATGAGAATTCACTGGAGGGAAGGAATAAAGCTATGGTAAAGACTGTGGATGCTCAAAATACTTTTTCATCTCAGGAAAAGGAAGAGATTTCTCAAGCCAAATTACTAATCATAATTGCAGTATAGTTTTCACAACACAAATACAAATAGACTAACTTATACAACTTAAAAGAGAGTGTAAATGGCTTTCAGTAGCTGACTGTTAAACTGCAGCAGTCATGCATACAGTACAACATAGGGTAAAGTGTACAACCCTTGCTGTACTAGAGACTGCGTATCAGCTCACAATCCATAAATACTCTCTACAAGCGAGTATTGTAAATTCAAATGAATCCTGCTAATGCATCAGTGATTGTTATCCTTGGTAATTTCAGAATATTGCCATGAGATGATCTGCAGACTAGAAAGTTTATTAACATACTAATTACTGACAGACATTGCCTGTCCTCTTACCCAGCTCCAGCAGTAGGAAAGACCTCTTCAGTGCAGAGCGTATCACAATTCACTCTATTCAGTAAGTCTTTCAGAGCTATTAGTGCTTCTGCATCCACCAGCCCTCCTACAATTGCTGCTATCTCCTTACCTGCAACTGCCTGTAGCTGGAGAGAAAGGAATTATAAACATAAAAAAACCCTGCTGAAATAAATTCTCTTTTAGCCCAGGTAAATACTTGTTATATTAGGGTGCGACAAAGGCAGCAGTGCAACCACTGGCCCAGAGTAGCACAAACTAATGATCAGTGGTGTCTGATTCCTGCCAGGCAGCAAGTCCAGCTCCTTCAGAACTCATGATAAGCACAGAACAGCTCTCTATATTCTATGCAGGTCTCTCCCACTTGAGTTATTGCTCAGATGTAGCTAATTCTCATTTGATGTGGTGAGGAGAGGAAGACTGGTGAATGCTTTTATTTTAACGAAGCCATAGTGCAGACAGAATACAAAGTTTCATAACACAAGCTCCAGTAGAAAACATAACTCAAAGGTATTATCTGAGAAGCAATAGCTTTCATAACAAACCCTGCTACTGTACCATGGGCAAAAACATCCTTGAGGAAAGTTCAATTACAGTTATTCAATTCTACTTCACCCACATAAAATTTTTAATCAAAATCCAGAGCAGTCATGCAGCACTTCATTTGAGCTGCAGAATCAATCACTACACAGAGAAAGCACTGAGGAAAGCACAATTCAGATATAAGTAATACAGATTTAATGTATTTGATGGCAAAAGTGGTGATAGCACAGTTTAAATAAATTTAAAGATGTCTTCAGATAGATTAGAATATTCAGGAAAATTGCTTCCTCCTAAATTTCTGAAGAAACAGTTTGCTTTCCCATTTAAATAGAAGTAATTTCTGTCCCAACACTCCAAATGAAATCATGATAAGACAACGTTCTTTAAAAGGCCCAATCCATGAAACAGGAAATATTACTCAAAATACTCAAAATAAGAAAGTTAATTGGAAACACAATGGATGAGAAGTCAAATGCTCCCCTCTAACCTTAAAGAAAAAAGCCTTTTTTATATAATTCATTTGATATTAATAATTGTAATACATCCAGCTTTAGAAATTAATTTTACGCTACTTATATTGAAAATTGTTCTTACCACACCAGCAACACGAGTTAATACCTCCTCCCATGAGGCATAAACAAACAGTCCTTTTTCATTTTTGATCATTGGCTGAGTAAGTCTCTGACGCTTCAGACCATCATAAGCAAACCTAAGTGAACACCATGAATATTATAAAAGAGTGAAGACACAGATAATTGTGTATAATTCTGTGACTGAGTTTTCTAATTGCAAGTTTTTAGCAAAAACAAGAAATATTTTCCCTGAAATTTTAACTTTTCCTTTTCAAAAACGCACAAAACAATCAGTAATACAAATAGAAGTTACTGTTAAAAAAAGTTACAAAAATCAGAATGTTAGGAAACTCAGTAACTTCAATTATAGTCTTAAAAACCACATTTTACCAATTATTCTTCACTGTAGCTTTACAATACTAACAGCTGCATCCAGAAGCCAGTGCTACTGTACATGTTTCTGGTTCTGCAAAGTGTGTCTTTAATGCACCCATAAACACACATGTGGGTACACACATCCCACCCACCTTGTTTTGTCAGATATCCATTCCTCATTGATATCTTCATGCAGCCTTGGCAAAATTCTCATCACTTCTCCAGTTCTTGTGCTCACTACGATGTTGCTTCCAACTGCATCAAGAACATCAATTGACTCTACCTTCCTGTTTAGAAGAACAAATAAACCACTTGCAGTCTTTCATATATAAGCAGCAACAATGTCTTATTTTTGGCCTGAATACAGTTAATTTTCTTCCTAGTAACTGGTATAGTGCTGTATTTCAGATTTAGAGTGAGAATAATGTTGATGACACAGGGATATTCTAGCTATTGCTAGACAATATTTACACCAAATCAAGGACTTTCCAGCTTCTCACCCCGTCCCACCAACAAGAGGTGGGAGGTACAAGAAGTTGGGCAGGACAGAGTCAGGACAGCTGTCCCCCACTGGCCAAAGGGATGTTCTGTACCACACAGCATCAAGCTCAGTATAGGAACAAGAGGGAAAGCTGACTGGGGGCTGCTGCTCAAGGACTGGCTGGGCGTTGGTTGGCAGGTGGTGAGCAATTGCATTGTGCATCACTTGCTTTGCATTTTCTTTTATTATGATTATTCTAATTTTCTTGCTTGCCGGGTTAAACCACAACAGTCCTTTTAAGCACCCAGTGTGGGGCACGAAGAGTTGAGATAACAACAGAGCTGACCAGAGCATGTTAAAATTAATTTGTTCTAAGCATTCATCGTATTAGTCTAACAGTCACTGGTCTCAGAGTTGCTGCACACGTTCTCAGAGCTGTGTTATGTAACACCTTACTGGCTGGGTATGTTCCCTGATTGCTGTTTATCATCTCTGGAAGGTGAGTTAAGGATATAATTCTGTCACAGGGTGGAACACTGGTTTATGATATGACAAAATTGCTGGTCGAGAGAGTGGTCTGGTGCTTCCACTCTGCACCACTGCCACCTCACTGCTTCGAGAGCCCTCCAGCGGACATTGTTAGTAACTACACCCTTCACCTTCTCTCCTCGGGGAGCCAATCTATGCGGAGACACCTGCCTGCACTTCCCCTTCTCCTCCAGGCTAATTACAATAGCTCCTGATGACAGTCCTTGGGATGGTCAAACCAGCATGTTCCTATGTTCAAGGCCAGGTTGAATAAGGCCTTGGTCTAGTGAGAGCAACTGGCACTGCAGGGGTAAACCCAGCTGGGCTGCTGAGCTCTGGCAAGATGTTGCTCGGGTAGGGAACCTGGATGCAAAAGTACATCACGTACATGTTTCATGTACCCGAGAGTCAGGTCACTGAAGACCATCAAAACAAGCAGCAGGTGAATCAGTCTGCTAAGACTGAGGTGGCTCAAGTGATTCTGCACTGGCAACGTGAGGGTGAATTATTTATAGCCCAATGGCTATACTTGACTATATAACAAACAAAGCAACAAAAACGTGCTGTAGGTTTAACTTTAGATATACATATAGAGAGCTTGGTTTCACAAGATATTTTAAATAATATCCTCAACAATTACTGAGTTAATGAATTTGTGTACTTTCCTTTATTCACATCTTTTACTAAGCAATCAACACAACCTACAGTCCAAAACATTTTAGGGTAAAAATAAGGGAAGAACAGTCTACAGGCTATAACATTTTTCCTTTTCTTAAATAAGCTGTAACAGAATTTGTGTTAGATTCAGTCTATGGAAAAGCCTACAACAAAAACGCAGAAAATAAAAATCAGAGAAAACCCTTTGTATCATAGGTGGACATATTCTAAGATAAAGTGTGTGACAGAAACAGAGAAAGCTCTGTCTTCAGTATGAGTTAAGACACCTACCTTGTCTCCCATGGGCGTGCAGTAAAGGCATATGGCTTGGAGGTCAGAGCACCAACTGGGCAGATGTCAATAATATTTCCTGATAACTCAGACATAAACATTTTTTCAACATAAGTACCAACTTGCATATCATTTCCTCTTCCGGTTGTTCCCAAGTCATCTACCCCTGCAACCTCACTAGCAAACCTGGTAGATGCACAAAGAAGGAGAAACATATCTCAAATGTACAACTGCAACATGGAACATTTTTCAGCTCTCATCTCATTTTCTTAAGATAAAACACTAGCCTTAGTTCATACACCTGAAAGAAGAAAACAATTGTTTAGATGCATTAGTCAGCACCATCACATGCACAACCATCTGCAGAATTTCATTCAGAAAGGGTTACAAAAACTAGGGGGAGTTATATAAAAAAACACAACAGTTCAGTACTCACTGTATTTCACAAACTGAGTCCAAGATTAGCCCTAACTAACAAGTTCTTTCTAGAACTAGTTGGGTACATTATATTCTCTTCCACCTGGCTTAAGTTAGCCAGTACTGCATCTCGGAACTACAGAACAGCATAAATACAGCCACCAGAGGCTAGCAAGAACAAATAAATCTTACAGCTGTGGCTAAGGAAGTCACATATCCATTCTGGCACTAACATCATGGGACCAGTTCTGCCCTATAGAATTCTCATTTCACTTCCATGCTTTGGCCATCTCTCTCCATTTGCTGTATCACAGCTGTCTGGCACCTCCAGGAAACCAGCTATCAGTCACTACCAGAAATAAAATTCTTAAGGCTAATCACAAAATAAATTGAAAAAAAACTGACTACCTTTCACTAGTAACAAACTGACACAAATATGCCTGCTCAGTACTCTCTTCAGTGGAAAGTAAAGGACATTACCTGATGCATCGAGTGCATTGTATACACCGAGTCATGATTGTTTTGACTAATGGGCCAATGTTCTTGTCCTCCACAGCACGTTTTCCCTCTCTAAATCTACTCCTATCACTGCCAAACATCATCGATTGATCCTAGAACAGACAACAGAAAACAGACATATGCAGGCTGCTGGAAAGCATAGTTTCACTTAAGACAAGAGTATTATACGTAAGTCTACACAGTTTAATTGGATGTTGTACCTGTAGATCACATTCTCCACCCTGATCACAGATAGGACAGTCCAATGGGTGATTTGCCAGCAGAAACTCCATTACACCCTCTCTGTTAGGTTCAGAAAATGAAATTAATATCAACTTTACCTCATTTAGCAGACAGTACAACTAATCAGCTAAAAGATGCTAAAAGAAAGGTACCTTGCTTTCCTGGACTTCTCAGAGTTTGTCAGTATATTCCAGCCCTTCATGACTGGCATGGCACAGGCAGCAACTGGCTGCAATCATCATAAAAAGCAAGCATGAACACAACATATTTCTTCTCAGCATTGGCACAAACCCTCACCTCCTCCCATCCAATTCTAACATAGGTATCTGCTATTAATATAACATACCGTAGAAACAAATAAGTCTACAAGAAAGAAAAAGAGTCTAATTGATAAAGTCACTGGAAGCTGTATTTATTTGCTATATAAAAAGTTAAATTAGTTATTATTTGTTTAAAGTTAAAAATTTTACAATTTCTGGTCCCCAATCAAGTATTTACAGCGTTAAGAATGTCAACTGTAATAGATAGAAGGCAAACCAAAGAACTTCAGCAGACATCTGGAAAAATTCAGAGTATGAATCATTTACAACACACTTATTAGCACAAAACCTGTATAAAGAGTCTTGAAATAAAATTCTTCTCAAGATTACTGCAAAATTAACAGAAACTCCTGCTCAGTAAACAAATTCCTCTTACTTTTCAATCGCATCATTACTTTCACCTTTAGTGATAACCCAACATTTCCAGAGACACAAAGCTCAAACTATGGAATTGAAGTTGGGATGAGCTAAAAAATTTTATGTGTGAATATAAATGTGTAATCCAAGACTGAACTCCAAAAGAATGTGCACAAATTTCTTAATACTGCCAAAGACAGTGTTCGGTCCTGAAATCAACTACTATTTCACAATGTATCAATGCATTAAAATATGAATACTAACCAACTGCAATCCTTACTTATATATAACAAACCTGCAGATACTAATCCTACAGCTGAATCAATACAGTATCTGAAGTTTACTATTTATGTAGTATCAGCTGAAAATGTATGGCTGAAGCTTGAATTACAAAGCGTAAAAATGCGTCTGCAAACACAGTTATCAAATGCTTGTGTCCAGGAGGAAGATAATCCATAATAACCTGGGAACTGACTTTGATCCATAGGCAATCACTGCAGTCTAGTGGGGAAATGAGAAAAAACTGCTTTGAGCAGCTGAATGACAATTCATGTGATAGTACAAACAATTATTTACAAGATTTAAACTAGGCCCTAGGCACAGCAAAAACCTGCAATTTCTATGAAACATAACAATACCTTTGGAGCTTTCTCTATTTCCACAAGACACATCCTACAGTTTCCAGCAACAGAGAGACGATCATGGTAACAAAAACGAGGTATCTGAACTCCAGCCTTTTCACAGGCCTATAAAAAAATAAGAAACAAAGGAAAATTAAATCTTAGACCTTTCAGTTCCACCTCAGAAAACAACATGCAGCTTTTCAAAGAGTAACACTGTTAATGCTCAAGAATAGAGTGCATTCGACCTTTCATCTTAAGAAGTTACCATAAATAAAAAATTGTGATGAAGCAGAAAAATGTCAGGATATCAATTACAAATATATTTTTTCTAACCTTTGTAAATGATTGAGGAAATGAGAACTGACCTCTCTCTCATTCTTTCCTCCAATAATAGAGAGAATTCTCTGTAACAGATAGGACACTAGCAGTACAAATAACTTTTTTAAGAATGCATACACTTTTTAAAGAAAAGTGCATTAAAGTGAAAATTGAAAAATATAAAGGGAACAACAATGAGTATGTTTTCTGGTAATTCAACAACACAGATAACGTCTATAAAGGTACTCGAGCACAGCAAATCTTCAACTTCAGCAGATCCCAAACTCAAAGACAACATGACTGAAGAAGAGACAGGAGAACAGAGCCAACAGATTTCCAGAGAACAGATAAAGATAGCCCTTCCTGCATAAAACCCCCACAGCTAACGGGATCTATGCTATAGCACTAGTCAGGCCTGCCAGAAGAAATACCACTGAATTTAATTTAAAAACTCCAACAAGATGTAATTTTTTTTGACAATTTCTACCAAAAGCAAAAAGAACCCCATTAGCAAAACTGAAAAGCTAACTTTAAAAATTAGCATTTAAGAAAAATTTACACTAGGTTCCTGCTGGGGACATTTTAATGCCTAAATAAATTAGGAACTTGTATCCAAAGAAAGAGGACTATATCTTGAAACAAACTATGTACTTTTATGTTCCAACTCATTGTACCACATCCCCATTTAATAGCTTCTTAAAAAGAAGTTAAACTGGAAAAGCTTTACTTAAAATTTTAGCCTGAAAAGCAACAATGCTCAATACAGGCTGGGAGATCCAGGTTCCCTTTCTTCCAACACCAAGAATAATAAAAGCAGCTAAGGATCAGCGTTTTGAAGAACAACAACGAATAACTAAAAGGAGATAATGCCTTATTTACCCAAGACACATTGTAACAAGACAGAAAATTAACAGGTTCTGAAAGACTAGGAGGTCACATCGAAGTCTCTTATTGCATTGCATGAATTTTTGCAGCTGGGACTGATGCTCCATGCATCTTCTTTCAGGCAACCATGGCGGACTTTTCTTTTTCAAACACTGAATTCCGCCAATGATTTCTATCATGTGAAATTGCATCACAGTCAGTTAAAACATGCCTAAAGAATTGCAAGAAACAATGAAAAGGTGGGCGGCTTTTTGCTGAATAGAATAGAGCATGCTGCCAAGACATAAGATGGGAAGTCCCAGAAAATTCAGAATGCCATTTCTCACACCTGAAGTACTGTGGTTCCGGGGTTCACCAACACAGGATGGCCATCCACAAACACCTCTATTTGGTTGCTGGCTGCTGTTGCAGTTGTACGCCCTGAAGGACGTGGAAAAAGAAAACAAAAACAACTTTCACTTACTGCTAGATGCAAACCATCAGACCCCACACTCCTGGTCCTAGATATACAGTGCTGATAGAATCCCAGCTCTAGAAACAGTGCAACACAGAATCCTTTACGTGCAAACGAAGCATGCATCCGTGCCCTTCAATAAATGAACTGCACATACATTAATGCACATACATTTATCACCATAGACACACAGACAATCTACAGACACTTACCACATACTCTGGAGGACTGGGTGACCCCAGCTAAGGTCCTGTGGACAGCAAGTAGTCGAAGCATGGTGCTTTGGTAAGAGAGAAAACGGCACTGTTTTATTGAGTTCAAATGTTTGCTGACGAGTTTTAAACAGGCAGAGTAAAAAATTCTACACCAGTTGCAAAAGAGCACATATACACCTATATGTACAGTTGTGGGAGAGTGAGTTACCTCCTTCAAACGCAAGATATGATTCTCTAACAATCTATATATCACACATACGAATGTCACCGAGCGGCCTCTCGGCCTGCAGCGGAGCGCCGTCCCCGGCCCCGCTCCTCCACGAACCGGACGCCGCAGCTCGGCGGCGGCGGGCCCGGTGTCGCCCTCCCCGGGGCCGAGGACACGGCCGGTGGCAGCGCTACCCGGCGCGAGGGTCACCTTGGAGGCGCCGCTGCCAACCGAGCAGCCCCCGGCCCGCCGCCCGGCCCGTCAAGGACACCGGGAGCGGCGGCGGGCGAAGGCACCAGCAGCAGCGGCGCCGGCGCCCACCGACCCCGCGCTTCAGCGGCACCGCCGTTACCTGGCGCGGGACGGGCGGCGGCGCCGCGGGACGGACTGTGCTCCGCCTCGGCCTGTATGGCGGCGGCCTCGGGCCTTTCCGCCGCTACCCTCAGCCTCCTTCGGCAATCTCCGGAGTCTTCTTCGGTAATCTCCGGAGCCAACCTCTTCGGGAATTTCCGGCAGGTTGTCGGCGAACGATGAAACTGGGCAATTTCCGCCGGCAGCCCAGAGCCTTCTCGGCCACCGTCACACGCCTTGCCTTGCCCTCCCCTCCTCTCGGCAATTTCCGTCCCCTTCCGCTTCTTTCTTCGTCCAACTCCGGCAATTTCCGCTGTTCCAGCGGGGCGGGATGTGACAACAGTACAGTGTTACAAAAGCCTTGTAACGCCGCAAACCTTCTTGGGGTTTATAGTCAGCCTCCCTTTTATTACGCCCATCCTTGCCCGCACCTCTGGTGCTCCGTTCGCTGCACGCCCTGCGCTGGAGCAGCCGACCCGTGAGGCGCTACCTCGCGCTTCTCTCTCGCGGAGGGATACGTGTGAGGCCAGAGCGCGGAGTGATTCCGTCGCTATATAAGGGCGGCGCAGGCGCGCCACGGCCTTTTCCCGCGGCGGTCGCGGTCGGGCCGGGCGCAGCGTGTGGGCCGCGCGCCGCCGCCATGGGCTTCGGGGACCTGAAGTCCGCCGCGGGCCTCCGCGTCCTCAACGACTTCCTGGCCGACAGGAGCTACATTGAGGGGTGAGAGACGGCGGGGGGATAGTGGAGTACGGGGAAAGTGAGCCGGGCCAGGCGGACACAAGCGGTGGGGACGCGGAGGGGCCCTGAGTCACTCAGGGCGGCGCTGCTCGGCGACTGCTGCTGCTCCACGTGTTCTGCGTGTCCCGAGCAAGGATGTTAATTTGGGCTTGTTCTCCGTAGGTACGTCCCTTCGCAGGCTGACGTAGCAGTCTTCGAAGCGATCGCTGGCCCACCGCCTGCGGACTTGTTCCATGCTCTCCGGTGGTACAATCATATTAAATCGTATGAAAAGCAAAAGGCAAGGTATGGTTAAACTGTGAAGCTGTAATATCTCTGCGAACTGGCTTACAAATTGTTGCATTTGTTTCTTCGAGTTCCAACAAAACTGTTTTTCAGTGTTACCACGTGGCATTTTGTGTTGTGGTTGGAACGCAGGTCCAGGAGCAGGGCAGACCTCTTCTGTCAGTATGGAATATAAAATCGGTGACTTGCAATACAGAAGCAGATGTAAAGAAGGGGAGATATGAAAGGAAATACTCTTTTTTTTTAGTGATTGTAAGTGTTCATGACACGTGCTGTATTGACATCCATGGAGACTGTAGGCCTCTCTGGAAAGGTACAGCATAGGTAGCGTCAGTATTGCTGCACTGAGTGTCAGTCCTCTTTGGAGGAGACCCTTGCAAAGATGGGTGGCTCAGTCTCTAGTCCAGTTTCTGAAGCTTTTGTAATGCTAAAGGTGACTGATATTCTAAAGTTGTTTCACAAAGTCCTCTCTGGAAACCACTTACAGTTCCTGAAAACTAGAGCTAGTTTTATGGCTCCGGTAACAGCTATTTGCAGTAGCAATAGAACTATGAGCTTATTCTAAAGTGACAGGACTATATGAATTACAGGAGGAGGTGCATTTGGGGGGTTCTGGTCCTTCCCTCCTGTTGAGCGCTAGGGTTCAGGGTAAAATGGTCACTGAAACAAGTGGAAGTATTTTTAGGGAAGCATGAACAAGAAACTGGTCATTCCTACTAAACAGAATATATTGCAGATAAGGGATTACAATAAGAAAGCTTTTTCTCTCCAGGTACTTTGTTGGAGTAGCAGTGTTGGGCAGGATCATACCAGCTTTGATGAGCTATAGCAAATCTTGTATTCACAGATTACTGAGAGAACATGTCAGGAGCATTGGGGATATCTTCCAGGAGGTTCTGATTTTAAGTAGAATTAGATTTATTTTATCTCAGTGTTTTCATTGCAGATGGATTTGTAGGTGCATTGACAAACTGGCAGTAATTGCATTGACATTTAAGTAGATTCCTGATCTCTGCATGTTTCTTTCAGCTTGCCAGGAGTAAAGAAGGCTTTGGGGAAATATGGTCCTGCTGATGTTGAGGACACAACAGGTGCAGCCACAGATAGCAAAGATGATGATGACATTGACCTTTTTGGATCTGATGATGAGGAGGTACTTGTGGCCTTTTTGTATTATGCTTACTCTTTTTTAGAAATTAACACAGGTATACAGAGTTTCGCCTTAACTAGTTTAAGTTTCTTAAATCTGTGACCTTGATAACAGATCCAGCTTGGAATTCTCAAATACAGTATCTTTGCGGAATAGGAAGGCTTGGAAGGTAAAAACTCAGTAGTTAGAAAATGATGTGTTGGAATGGGGTGAAGTGTCTTAACTTTGACTGGTTGGTTACATGATGAATAAAACAAAAAATCACCATCTTTCGGCTGATAGTTGTGATGATTTGTTTTTTATCTGAGTAGATGCCAGTCAGTTTGGTAATGCTTTGAAGATGCTAGGGTTTGGTGCTTTTCTGTAATTGTAAATTTCTCTTTCAGGAAAGTGAAGAAGCAAAGAAACTGAGGGAAGAGCGTCTGGCCCAGTATGAATCGAAGAAGTCCAAAAGTATGTATGCCAAGAAGTTGGTAATCTTGGGTTAATTTTCATGCATTTGAACAGGATGGCTAGAAACACTAATTAACTGTAGTAATAGATCAGCTTGACTGCAATGAGACAGGAGTAATTGGCTTCACTTGAATTGCCTGTGAGCTCAGCTTTCCCATAGCAAATGGGAATTTTAACATGCTTTTTGTTCTGCTTAATGAGCTCCTCCTGTTTGTACTTTCCAGAGGCTGAAATGTCTATATAAATGGAGATTAAGCTCAAGGATTTTCTTTAAAAGTTCAGAGAAACTGCTGCAATATGCAGGTTACTCCACAGCTACTGGTCTGGAACTGTTCAGAACTGTAGCAGTTGCAGTATTCCCTCTGTGGAAAATAAACTGTTACACAGCATTAAGCTCCTTCTCAGATGCTCTGAAAAGGACTTCCTTGGTAACAAACACTGTCAACTACTTAATCGGTGTTCTCTTAGGGGACTGTTTCTCAAGAACGTAATGTATCTGCATATTGAATGTTGCGATATACATAGCTGCAGTACTTCAGAAACTTACTTTGGTCCCAGAGGCCTCTCACAGCAACGTGACGAGGTTCTTGTTCACAAAATTGGAAGAGTTGTTCTCACAGAACTAGTTTGCAAGTATATTCATGAGTTTTTGAAAATTTTCTTCTGTTCATGGTGATTTTCTTTGCCCAGAACCAGCTGTCATTGCCAAATCGTCCATCTTGCTTGATGTGAAACCTTGGGATGATGAGACAGACATGGCCAAACTGGAGGAGTGTGTTCGAAGCATCCAAGCAGATGGCTTAGTCTGGGGATCTTGTAAGTATGGGAATATTTCAGCCTTCTCTGAAAGAGGGGAGAGAGTGCAGTCCCTTGGGATGGTGTGTCAGTAGTTACTGTTTTGGTCAGTGTTTGCTGAGCTCTGAAAATGTAGGTAGCTAAAACAGGGCGGGAACTGCAGTACTACAGTACTTCAGGTTATTTACATGGTCAGAAAAGGTGTATTAATGCAGTGGCCTGGTTCAGATTCAAATACAGGTTTTAAAAGCTATAAAACTTAGGCTCTGCTATCCTGCATCTCCCTGTACAATTCCTGATGCAGCAAACAGCCGTACTACCCACATCAGTGGTTTGGAGAAGTGGTGGAGGTCCACAGAAGGAAACCCTTTTCAATCATTTGTAATGATTGCTGGGTTGTTAATTAGATGGTCCATAAAGTAGAACAAATAATGTTTTTATGTATTCCTATAAACTGCTTTGGTCAGTTCAATCTTAAATACGTGGGTTTTTAAGAGATTCCACCAATTAAGGAATACTAAATGCCTTTTTTTTTTTTTTGCAGCCAAGCTAGTACCTGTTGGCTATGGTATCAAAAAGCTTCAGATCCAGTGCGTTGTTGAAGATGATAAAGTTGGAACAGATATGCTGGAAGAGAGAATAACAGCTTTTGAAGATTATGTACAATCAATGGATGTAGCTGCTTTCAATAAGATTTAAGTCTTGATATATCTAGAATAAATGTTGTTGCAAAAAATGTGCTGTGTCTGTGCTTGATTTGAAATCTTACAGTAATCCAACTCACAAATACAAGATTTTCTTAATGGGTAAAGTAGAAGCTGAAACTGAATTTCAGGGTTGCTCTGATACCTCACTGTAGTACCCAAGAGCATGAGTGGAGAAAATGGAAAATTTACATTTACCATCACTTCAGAGTGAACATAAACATGGCTTTAAAATGTTGAAAAGTTCTTTGCTCTATCTCCAGAGGAAATTGCATCTTCGGAAGTTTCTGTAATTCCTCTAGAAGGAGGAATAGCTTTAAGGGAAAAGAACAGGGCTCAGTCAAAGTGCAGGTAATGTTTTAGTAGCTAAACAGTATAAATTCGTTTTGTTTAATAAGGGTGGTGACTAACTAAATATATCTATATGGCTTTTATTAAAAGCTAAAGCTCCAGTAAGAGCGAGATGGAGGTAAATTCCAAAGAGACTACCCTGGTACTTTCTCATGTGTTGTATGACGTGACACTTTTTTTTTTTTTTTTTTTTTTTTAAGAATCTGGGCTGGGAAACATTCGCAGTGAAATGATGTCAAGTTTCACGTCTTTCCCAGGGGCTTCTTTAGCAGTACAGCAAGTGAGGAACCGCTTCCATGCGGGGCGGGGTGCGCGCGGTGCCTCTGGGGGGCGCAGCGAGCCCAGCGGTGCCCCGGCCCGGCAGCAGCGGCGCTGATCCACGGGAGCGCTGACCACGAGCTACAGCCACTGCTGCTGGCGGATTGACCTGTATAATAAACTTGACACATGCTCCTGACTGAAAACAACAATTAAAAAGAAATCACCGAAGTAAAATGCAAATACATAAAGTACAAGAAGTAGCATAATTAACATCAGTTTGAGCTGTTTACTTGGCTCCAGATATTGGTTTCTGAAATGATGTCACCTTTTTTTTTAATGATTGAAGAACCTGTCAGGAATAAATTGTTTCCCAAAAACTATCCACAGGAATGATAAAAATATAAAAGCTGTCAAAGTTGCGAAGCTTCTAGACAAATTCACAATTCTAGGCCTTCTGTTGGACTGACAGGATTTACTTTGACCATGAAATGGAAGCCTTTTATGTATCATGTTGGTCACTCTGGGATGAAGCTGCTCAATGACAAAGCCTGACAGCAGCAGCGTAAATAACTCTTTTTGGTTTTTTCACAGAGCATCTGTGTGGTTATCTGGCACAGCAGGTCCTGTTTTTCCTTGTTTAAAAGTCTGCCAACTCAGATTATGTAAGAGCTTTGTTTATAATTTGTCTCAGAAAAAAAAATCTGCCTGCTAGAGGTTTAAAGCGTGGTTAAAGATTTGAAAGTACAATTACAGATTCACTTACCACCTTCCATCAACCTAACTCCTGAAGGACTAACTTCATCCTGTGTGTAACTAATGCACAGTACCCTTTCTGTTGCAATTCTCTAGCTGTTGCTTCTGCTAAATCACGTAGCTTAGTTTTACCAATTCTGTCATGGTGCTGTTAAAAGCAAGAAATTAGTAAATGCCATATTAGAAAAACAAATTATTAAAAATTCTGCCACAAAAATATAATTTTTATTAACCTTGGCCATCACTGTTTCCGACCTCCATTCAATGTGCTGCTTACCTTTACACTCTCCTTGGCCTTGAAATTAAAGTTCTAAGTGGATAAAATGGTTTGTTTTATGGATGGCAACTTTGCTATAATACAGCTTTGAGTCATCCGTGTGACCTGCCAGACTGGATTTGTGCATGTTACATTTATGCTAAGAACACACATACAAAGTCTTCAGTTGTTCAGGTTTCTTTCGTGTCTTAGGTTTTGGTTGGGTTTTTTTTCCTTAATATTAAAAGCAAAGTTGCTGCTCAGAAACAAAACAAACAAACTCTAGAGAGCACAGCCTTCCCAGTGAGAAAATAGATAAGCATGTGGGGAAGAGAATTCCACTCAATCCACATATGTTGGGTGTGTGGGCACAGGTCTATTACTGTGTCACTGTGCCCGTGAAAAATAGGCACCCTGGATGTAAATGAGGCAAGTGCACCCCATAACAAAAAGATCAGTAGAAAATTCCATAACTTCAATATGTTATATATGGGAATACTGGGAAAAGAGTTTTAACTAAAACTAATCTACATAAAAACCATCAGAAGCACAAACTGTTCAGGAAGGAGATAAAAGTAACTGGAACCTGTATATTATGAAATGTGTCAATAGGTATTTCTATAGTATCTCTTAGCACGATAAGACAGATTCCTTTTCCTGGCCTTTTTTTTTCCATTGTGGTGGGCTGAATGGGCATTCCTCAGTCCAAGCAGCATAGAATTATTGGTATTGTTTTGGACACTCCTTGGAAACGGAAACTTAGAGCGTTATCTGTTTTGTTTAGGTATCTTCCATTACTCTTGAAGAAATGATTTACAGATAATTCTGTAACTGATCTTTGTGTGAATGATGTAGTTACATTGCAAAATTGTTAATCCACTTAAATTACAGATCAAGTCTGATTTTGGCCTTATTCAATTCTGTTCTCTCACTTTCTCTTGTCTGCTTCAGGGCACACAATCTGATCATTTATGCGAGATGGGACGTATACGTTCCCCCATTTGAAAATCAGTCTCTGTACTGTATATAGGAACACGTGTGCCCACAATTGCCCATAGTAGAAAGGGTCAGGACTTGATTTCACCTTCCAAAATCTTTGGGAAGGAGCTGTTATGAGAAAAGACAGTCACTGCATATTGCTGCTAAGCAAAGCAAATGAACATGCTCTTTGGAAACAACAAAGTTTTATTACTTCACTTGGACTACAGTCAGAAGAGTACATCACTCTTAGAAAGATGTCAGGGAACATGTGAAGAAAAATTGCAGAATGTTTGATTTAGGCACATTCAGCAGCACAGTGCCAAAATATGATGAGTAACTATGTACCAGGCAGCAAATGACTCAGAGTGCTGCTTACCAGCTTTCCAGCCCAAAGTGAAATACACTGAAATTCCACTGATTCTGCCTGACTCTCCCAGATTCTGAAACCAGAGCCCAAATAAATAGTTACAGACCACAGTCAGACTGTTTCTATTTGTGCAGCTACAAATATTGAATGCGCTCATGCATACATATATATATTTTATACAAAAGTAAATCTATTTACATATAAAGCCTCAATTACAGTATAAATACTACTAATGTGTGTTGACAGGCTATAGAAACTAGGTAGATTATCTGAAAGGCAGTTTCATTCTATATACCTGGGCCAATAACTGAAAAAACAGTTCAAATTTACCCAAAGCTCTATGCTTTTACTTTTAGTGGAGTTTTGTCCCACATTCCAGTTTTTAATTAAGTGGTATTGCATCAGAAATTAGTTCACTCCACATAGAATATATTGCATTGATGCATGTGAGATTCTGCAGCAAGCAACAAGGAACAGACTACAGCAAAACTGGGGCTACTTCGTCTTTCTTATGGGAGTGGACTCCATTTCCTGGATGAACTGTCTTGCCTCTCATTTGGAAAAGAAGTCCAAATTTGGCTATGGACTTGTAACAGAATACTGATGGATTCACTCCACCCATTTTTTAAAACTTGATATTAAGGCAAACAATATGTTACATTATTTCTTTACTTTTGCTTGACAGAGCAATAAAGAGCAATCAATAGTTTTAAACCTCTGTAAGATTAAAAGTTTAAACATAGATAAAGAAGTGTGGCCCAGGGCCTTTAATCTCAGCTTCTGTAAGAAATATTTTCACTAATTCTTTGCACATTTCAAATGAGCCTAATGAATACTTATATGAAACATCTGCTCAGTATTTTGCACCCAGCTAGTGCTAAAAATACAAGAATAAGAAAACACAGGGTCTCCTGTCTTAGTTTTGAGTATAAGATAAAGAGCACTGGGAGAAGACAGATTCTATTTCTGTATTTTTCTATTTTGACAAGAGAAGGCTGCAATTCAGTGTTCTCTGTATGGGGATTCTTCTCCAGCTGCCTAGTGGAGCCACTGATGACATCACTAAGCTGGGATGTAGCCAGGTCTATTCCTACTTGAGGCAGTACTAGGCAATCAGGAGACTCATGACCCGCTGATGTCTGGCCACAACCTCTTGGATGAGAGTGCCTCAATCAAGAATGGTATCAGCAATGGCAAGAAGGAATATTTTTATTATGTGCTCTTTTGATATCAGTGAGGTATGGAACAACAGCAAAACAACAACATTCCTCATCAAAAGCCCAGTTAGAGTAATTCCAAATAGAGTAATTATGCTGACAACTTTCAGTTGAGGCTGTATGTGCATTGCAAGGACACACATCCAAATGATGTGTATCTTAAAAGCCTTTCAATTAAAGCAGCAAGTGCAATTAAGCCAGCTGTTTACAGAAAACTGTATATGCAAAGATGCACATCTGACTGGCAGATGTGAAGTCAAGAACACCTCCGAATCTCCTGCCGGCTCTTTCGCAGAGGGCTGCTGACAGGAGCAGTCACTGGGCGGTCTCACAAGAGTGCCCAGGCGCATGGCTGTTGTCTGAGCTCCACAGCTGCTCGCTGACAGTTCCCGAGCGGCTCACCTCCCACAGGGCCAGCTTCAGCACCTCAGAGACTGTGGTCTTGACCTGGACCTGGAACCTTTTGCTAATCAGAACGTACAGGATTGGATTGAGGCAACTGTTGATGAAACCAAGGCCAGTGGAGAGGGGAATGCCATCCTGTAGTAAGTCATGCAGGTTTTCATCATGGTGAGCAGACAGCTCCACAATGCTGAATATATGATATGGTGTCCAGCAGACAAAAAAAGCTACAACTACAGCAATGATGGTCCAGAAAAGCCTGCTAGAAGTCAATACAGTTCTCCTCTTCACTTTAACAATCAGCAATGAGTAGCAAATAACCATGGTTACTAAAGGAAAGAGGTAACCAAACGCAAGCCTCACCCAAATGAGAATGTGGTGTGTCAGCAAAATAAGTTCTCTGTCATGCACATGGAAGTTGTTGTAGCAAATGGTGACATTGTTGAGAACTACAGCTGTGTCTCTAAAGTATAAGGCAGGGCCACCAATAATTGCAGCTGACATCCAAATGATCCCACTGAGAACGAGAGTGTTCTTTACAGTCCGATATTTGTAGGAAAAGACTGGGTGGACAAGGCGGATGTAGCGGTCAAGGCTGATGAATGTCAGGAAGAAAACACTGGCAAACATATTAAGTAGTGCAATGAATGAGTTCATTTTGCAGAGCCACTTCCCAAAAGGCCAGTGGAAGCCCATTGCCACGTATGTAATATAGAGGGGCAGGAAGAGGACAAAAATGAAATCTGCAATGGCCAGATTCAGGAACCAGAGTGTGGAAACAGATTTATCCCACTTAAAGCCCATAAACCAGATGACAATAGCATTACCTGGCACTCCCAGCAGAAATGCCACACTGTAAAAGAAAAGGGAAATAATATGGGCAATGCTGAGGGAGGACTGGGGTGACTCATCTTCCTCAGACAGATCATAGAAGTAAGAGTAGTTCTCAAAATCTTCAAATGTCATGCTGCACAGTTGCTTTCTGGGGAAGAAAAGAAATGAAATGGTCAAAGGAGAAATGTTTTACTGCACTGTAAATAGTAAGCTGCAATTCTTTCAAGTTCTGGTCACAAACCAAAAATGTCTTAGTTTCATATATCTATCACTTTTTATCTGTCAGTTACTAGCACAAAGCTCATGAAGAATTTTGGTTACAGGCATTTCAAGAAATGTTCAAATCAAAACAGCACTTGAAATCTTCAGGAACTGTTTTCCTTACATCAATTTCTTAACAGACAGCACTGAGTACAGTAAAATTTAATGGGTTTATATATATCTATCTTGCATCTGTATCAAGAAGTTATTATTTTCAGGCACATTGAATGTATTGGATTTCCTTATCACAGCAAAGGATGTAGAGAAGGAAACATAAAGATTTTATTTCAGGGATGATACGTAGCCATCACATATTCTTCCACCAGTGAGCTGAGGAACAAATAATAGATGAAAGAAAATAAAGCTTCCCCTGAACATAAGACACGCTGTAAGAGCTATAGATGAAAATATGTGTGTGTCCTTTTTTCTTTTTTTTTTAAGGACAGAATTTTCTCAGTTTTTTTCTCTTGCAAAAGCTTCTGGAACTTACAAGTACAACATGGTTCTTCACATAAAATTTTTTTATGTGGGAGGGAGAGAAGGCAGGGGAGAGGAGAAAGTGGAATCTAAACCAAAAGAAAAACTCAGTAAAAAATAAAGAAGAAATTAATGAGAACACAGACAGGAAACAAAGGTTGAAAAACAAAAAAGGGCAGTTAGAAGTTAATTCGCAGTATTATTTCACAGTGTTTATTTCATAGTACAGGCAAAGTTGCAGCACACCAGAGGTGGCAAAAGTATCTGCAGTGGTCAAAACAATTCTATTGCTAAATGCTATCATCATTTAAAGCTATATTGTCTGGCTAGACTCAGCTGCACTGAAAACCTGTGCCTGAAAGCAGGATACAACCAGTCCATTAGCTGTACTATGAATGATCTTACTGCTACACTTCTGAGTGCTATCTCCATTCCGAAACCAAAATTCAGCCCGCGCTTTTGGAACTCAGCCCCACATTCCTGTAATTCCATTAATTATAGCATGCTAAGGACAACAGGAGAGGGGTCTCCAGAGCACACTGCCTGTAGAACCACATCTGCAAACTCGTATTCATGTACTTACCTTTCCTCCAAAAAGTAGTTCACTCAGCTTGAAAGGATTACTCACACTAGTGAAGCTACGCATGTGCACATGCATTAGCAGGATTAAATTTCTCATTTATAGATGGATAGACAAGCAAGGAAAAAAAAGGTTGTGTAATTTTATATCTCTTGATTAAAAAAATATGTAGTAAGAGTCAGCACAGCCTGTTCTGTCAAGAGGCTATTATAGCATTTGAAATTTACATCAGGCTGAAAGAATGTTATTTGGTTTGCTCTCCTGATAAAATGATACTTGCTGGGCTGCATTTATGTAATTACATGCCCCCTGGGGGTGGATTCTGCATCAAATACCACTACCACCCATCTGAGTAATTTTTTCAAACAGCTTAACAGCTGCTGAGAGAACAGTATAAACATGGAGCAGTACCACTAACATCTGGAACAACATTACATTTGGACAGTTTCAGAGGACAGTCATGTTAACAACTGGATTTTTAAGTTATTTTGCTTATATAAAGAACTGTATCTTCAAATCAAATTTATGCAATTAAACAAAAAAAAAATCCAACCATAATGACAATAATAAACATTTGCCTACTGCCCAACAATATTCATTTTATATTTAGCATTTCAAAGATGATGTATAGCAGGAGAAAGAAAACATACCTAAATAAATGTCAAATATTTACCAAGCCTTCTGTGGTTTAAAACTCCACTGAAAGAGCACACCTTTAGAATGCAATTATTTTTCCAAGCTTATATTTTTCCTTATCTCTAACTCTAATCTTCAATGCAGTGACTCTTTAGCAGAGGGAGTAAAAAAGCAGGAGGAACATTGCTTACCACTGCTCCCAGAGCACAGATGCTGAAATTAGACTCTATGGTCAGGGCTCAGCAAAGACTGCCAATTACATTTGAAAAGTCCAGAAACTTTTGCTTCTGACATTGACATATATGAAGCACTTCTATAACAGGACTCATGGTGTTAAGCCCTGTCCTGAAAAAGATAAGCAGTAGGTGATTGTCAGTGGAGTTATACTGGTTTACATCAAGGACATAGATTTTTTCCATTAACCATCATTCACCAGGGATTTTTCTGTGATCTTGAAAATACTATCTCTGAAATTAATAAATCTCCAGAATCAGAACTGTCTTGCCATTCAAGTCTAGGTCTTGAAAGTGAAGAAATCTAATTGTATTCCTTATTATGTCACTGATTTCCTGTATGATCTTTGACAAATGGCCTACTTTCCAAGCTGGAAGAATTCTCATGAGCCTGTCTGCAAACTGAGGCTCAGTAGAGAAAACAATAGACAGCATTTTCCGCTTGGCTTTAAGGCAACTGCTAGAAAGGATAAGGGAAGTTTGGTGCAGTTCACTGGCTCATACCCTTCTGGTCTGGGGAGTCAGTGCATGGAAAACATTTTTCAATAAACAGGAAAGTGTGGTTAGAGGCCTGCCAATAAGACTTAGGAGCAGCCACAGGTTACAGAACAGCGTTCTATTGCATATGGATTAATATAACAAAGTTTAAACCTTATCCTGTCCTTTTAAAAAATTTTATTTGAAATAGTAAACACCCTGTGTAAAGTGTATGCTCAGCAGTTGTTTGACGAATCCTCTCCTGTTTGCTGAGGTCACAAGCACCTCTGAAAACTGAGCCTCCTTGATTCAATTGCTTAATTATGAAAATAGTTGACCAGTAGGTTTCATTTCCTGTCCCCTTCTGTAAAACAGAAGTTAATTACTAAATTACTTCATAGGAATATCACAGGCTGCCACTTGGTGCTTTTAGATCCTGGGACAGAAAGCAGCATTACCAAGAAATACAGATCATTAGGAAATATTTCTAAAATACAAAGCCACAGAACTGCTAGGAGGAGACTTTACCACATGTTGCATGAATTGTCTTTCTCTCAATTTCAGCAAGGAATTACAGACTTGGATCTCAGTTGACATATTCATAGCTTTTTACTAAAAGTACCTTGAGTTCGTGTTCTCTGCCACTACTATAGTTAAGTCATAATGACAACTTGGACAAATGCCTGGATTTGCCTAAAATAGAACAGCTTTTGTCACACTAAGAATGGCCTTACAGTTATGACATAGAACCAGTACTTTGGAATCTATTCATGGCTGTTCCACATCCATCCTGTTAGACCAGAGGAAGTTCTTTCACCTCTCCACACCTCAGCCCTGAGGTCAGTGGAATGGCTTTGGAATTAAATTACATTGGGTTTTCAGTCTAAAATAGAAGAAAAGAAACAAAAAAGTCGCAATTTCCACCCACTTCACTTGATGAAAAGTCCTCCTGGGGGTTCAAAGTTCCCTGGGCAGCACACAAGTTAGGACCTAACTGAATTACACTGGCAGTCTATACCACATAATTAGGCTTAGCCCACACAATCTCTCACGCTCTCACACATTTGGTCCTCATTACTTTTGAATTTTACAAAAAAGTCAAGGGGAAAAGTTTATTCATTGTCTATGTTAGTTAAAAGTTAACACAAATATTTCCCCAGATCTGGTAGTCCCCAGATCTGTTTTTTCAGCTTGATAAACAGTGTTTAGAGTCTCTGGCCAGCTAAATTGGTTTCAGAGGTCACAGCAGTGGATCCTGACTTACTAGGAAAATTATGGTTTGGAGAGTTGGCTGTCTCAACAGTTCAGTTCATAGAAGGAATATAATACACAAACCCTCCTTTCAGTGTCTTTATGAACAATGGTGAGCACATCACATTCCATGTGTATTATCTGTGGCTAAAGGAAAGCTTATTTGATTGTGTCACTTCAACTTCTGTCATTTGCAAGACTCAAAAGCTGGAGAACAACTAGTTTCACAAAAGGCCACCTAAACCCTGCTTGTCATACTGTGTGTCAGCAAGTTTGTCTGGGTATTGAATTCAATTGAGAGCCCTCATAATTTTTTCTTGGAACTTTTGAGGTGACAAATTTTGAATTTATCTAGCTTCAAAACATAAACATGCATTTCACCCAGTAGTTTATCTGTAAAGTTCAAAACTTGGAAGGCTGAGCAAATCAATTAGAGGTACATATGTATTTTTGGAAAGCATTTTACAAAGAGTTAAGAGAGATTCTAAAACTCACAGGAGTACTGATGAAATTACAAACTGTCATAGACTCATGATTCTCCCTCAAAAGGACAAAGCCAAAATAACCACTCACCTCTATGTAGAAACATTCCTATAGCAGGAAAAGACTGATAAACCTATTCTACAAAATTAAATCATAGCTGTGCTACAGTTTAAGCCTAAAGCTGGCCCTGCAGACAAAGCTACTAGGCAATGGGCATTTTAAGCTAGTATACACAAAGGCAGAGTTAAGGACTGTGTCTGTGTTTTCTCTTTCACAGACACAAACACAAACAACTGTATTTTGACTTTCCTTGTATTGGTCATTAGATACATGGTAACCTAATTGCTTCATTTGTCATCATGAATTCAATAACTGGAATGGGTCACAATAGATATGACATGTGACTGGAAACCTTTCCAAGCCTCAAGATAGATGTATTTGTTCTAGCAGATAAGAAAAGAATGCAAATAACCATCATTCTCATTATGTCTGTCAGTGAAGCAGTGTTGGAAACGTATATGCAATGTACTAGCTAGACACCTCCTAAAACTTAGGCCAAAACCAACTTTCTTCTAGCAAGGCCAAACATGACCCAGTTAGTCATAACACACGACTTCATCTGTGGTATTGAAGTCATTTCACCAGATAATAGCCTCATAGCATTTAACACAAAGTCAGTGTTACAGCAGGATTAACAAAGCCTTACAGCACAGACTCAGTTAATATTGGTAAAATTATGATTTCAGACCAGTAGTTTTGCCGACACAGAAATGTGAAACAACAAGTGCAAATTCAACTTTATATCTAAACAAGACTGCTGTAATAGGAAAAGAATCTACAGTAGGTCTGGCCTGAATATAACATATCATCCAGACAACAGCTGCAATTGAGCTGTGTACCATTTCCACAATCAGGTATCTGATAAATGTCTGCAACCAGCAACTGCGTATCATCAAAAGTGATTTATTTTCACGCTGATCCCAAGCACCAAGTCTTCCATTACCAAAGATGACAAAGAAACCCAGATGCCCTCAGGATATGCACTGGTGAAGGGGAGGGCACTTGATAAGTGCACAGTTAGCTCTTTTTCCTGCTCTTATTCCCTTCACTTAATACAGCTAAAAGTAAAAATATCTTTTTTAATATTCCTTTTGAAAGTAAGGAGTGGCTGTAGCCACTGCAAGTCTACCACATGGCCACAAAAATAGTACATCAGAGTCAAGAAAATAACTGGTCATACCTGTGAAAAAATTAAAGTAGCACAATTTTCAGAGAAAAAAAAAATCTAATATTCTTACAAATAGGTAAAAATAGACATTTTGCTAAACAATGCCACTTGAGATTTAAAAATCGTCTTATATACTGTATGTGTCAGCACTGCCAAAGTATTTGCATAACCAGACATAATGCATCAGTATTCATAACCCTTACTGGAACAAGGTTCAAGTCAGGAGTATCATCAGTCTGGTTTATGGACAAGAATGCTGAGAATGACCTACAGGAAGTCTCTGATACCAAGTACTAAATCTAGAGTCCCTGCCTAGTGGTGGTTCAACCACAGTCCTATCCTCCTTTCTTAAACTTAGCACTCTCTCTTCACTCATGATGAAGTGAAGAAACCACAGCTTCACCTCTGGAAGACCTTCCGCTTCCTGACGGGAGGCTCTCTCCTGTGCCGTCATGTCCATTGTGTTGGAGGGAGACAGCACTTACCTGGGCAGCCCTTAAATGTTCTGATTAGTTTTTTCTGCACTGAAGAGAAAAAGAACCTGGATTTCCACCATTTGCTTGTCATATCCACTAATCTGTCTCTGCAGTCCCAGGTTGTACCTCAGAGCCATTAAGCACAGCTCTCAGATCACAGAGCCCAGCAGGCACACCATGTATCATACTGGCTGTGTCCTCTGCATGTAAGATATGCACACTAATGAAGTGTTGTTCCATGAAAGCTTCATGTGTTTTCTATTCCTCCCCAAATGCCAGCAATATTTTCTTTGGCTATAAGCCACCATAATAACTACATACCTAGAGAAACAGAGATATCCAATTAAGAAAATTTAAGTACCTCAGCTTTGCAGTGACTGGATTGATGAGATAATGAATGTTTGCATTTCTAATTATGGTTTTTAAAGCCTTTCATGCAAAAATTACTTGGAATTTTTACTTTGTGATTGTTTCATATATTTGTGATGAAAGAAGATTCTGACTAGCATTCATGTGATCGTTACATGATCATACAGCTCTGAGCTTGTTTTTTAAATGGTTGTATGCTTTCAACAAACAGATGCTTTAATCACAACTCCCTCCTAACAAAAAGTAAAGACTGAGAGTAGAGAATCAAGAGCAGGGTAACAACAGGTCATTACAGAAAAAACCCAAAGTAACTCTTTCTCTAGCAAGATACAAAATATCTATCAAATAACAGATAAAAAAATAGATTACAATCCGCTATATTTACAGTCTTTTTAACAAGAAGAGTTAAGAAATAACCCCAGAGAAAATTACCACTACAACTCATTCCTCTAATTTGCCTTATTATACTATATTCATTTTCACTGATTAATTTCCTTGTCACTTATTACAGTATGCTTGGTTATGTACTGCCCTCTATATTGATCTCTGTTTTCCTAGGTTTATTCCACTCCTCATTAATATAAATCAGCAGTTTCTTCTAGCAGGAATGAAATATTGCTATGCTTATATTACTCTTGACACATACTCTCACATGGGTGTATCAGAACATCCAATTCCAAAATACTGCTAGTACATATCTTATCAGTTGGAATGTTTAAGGTTACATACTTTGTTATGTCCTCACAGTTAACATACTGTGTCCTGTAGATTAAGGGTGTCTACTTCTGTATGAGGGTTATTCTAATATTCCTACTCATACAAAGCTATTTTTTTACTTTAAGGTCAAATCTAAAAGAAGTACTGCCTGTATTCCCTGCAAAACTGAAAAATTCATATTGTTAAACACAATTTCAGGAGGACTGGATACTTATCTGTCTCCCTAATATGGTATTGGGAACACTCCATATTACTGACAGGAATAAATGGCACTTGAAATTCAGGTGTTAAATTAGGAGCTTGGAAATACTGGTTTTACAGGCTTCCTTTATTACCTTTGCAAGTCATTTCTCATTGACTTTGCCAGGTATGGTGCAACACCCACAGTTAACATTACTCAGGTTTCTTAAATGGGCAATGGTTCTTAACATTTCCAAAATATCTCATTAAAATGATGTGGGGCTGAAGCTCATTAAAAGAGGATCACTAGAAAGAAGAAATGGGAGTGTAGAAAGTGATATTACATTGACTGTACAGGACTTACTATTCACCACTTTCTCTCTCTCATCTAGAAGGCTTCAGAAGGGAATAAAACTTGTGTGCCAGGCTCACACTTGCTGAATGAAGCAAGTACTTTATGTTGGGAAAGTACCCAAAGTTTCTAGTCCCTGAGATCAAAGCCTCACTAGATCTAGGCACTATAAACACAAAATGAGAGACAATTCCTGCTTTGTTTAAAATTAAACAGAATAAACAGATACAGGAAGAGCAGGGAAAGGAACAGACATATCTTGCCCAAAGACAAACAGTAAATTTGAAGGTAGAGTTGGAAGCAGAATTCAGATTTTGCCAAAAGAATAAAAAGGTGAGTAGCTTCTGTACATAGAGGGAAAAGATGCTGGTTCTTCATACTTGTGCCTTGTGATTTTTGAAATACATCCTTCAAGAAGTATCCAAAAGGGAGAAGAGAGCCTGGGTAGGGGAAGAGAAGTAGGAAAACACTACAAACTTTTTGCTATCTTATGTCCCTGGCAAGAACTGGAGACTTCTAGAGTGCTGGCCTTTGCAGATAACCCTTGCAAGCAAACCAGACTTGTTGCAATGGATTTTCTTAGCTCCCCTCTGAGCCCAGGAACGCAAAGTTCTTGTATCTGCAGCAGGTCTGTTCAGCTCATCTAAAGAATTGTAATGCAACAAAATGGTGGGCCAGGTATAAGAGAGATGCAACAAGGCAGCAGAAATCCTCTTTGGAAAAAGCCAGCTGTGGGCTAGTAACGGAGCTTTTTGCGTCTGCTTTAAGGTCCTCAACCTCTGGAACATATTGAAGGTACAAAGAGCACACAATTAGCTGAGCTCCCCTGGAAGTACTATATTGCTTCTTTTGAGCACACGTAACATTTTCTTTTTGTCAGGAGCCTCAAGCACACTGTAAAAATAATAGCAAGTGTAAGAGAGTTCATCTCTGCATGATGGCATCTTCCCTTCTAAAACCAAAGTCTCTTGGACACTGCCTACCCCAGTCACAGCAGTCCCTTTCTTCTAGTAAGAGACCATGAGAAACTGTTCCTCACAGTCAGCTCTCTTGTGCAAAGCCAGCCACAACAGAGCCCTGCACTGTTGTGAAACTCCTAGCTTTAGACTGAATGAATACAAATTAAACCATTATCAGAAATAATGAGTGCAAATTAGCCAGACAACCAGCCAGCCATCACAGTAAGAGACACAGCTGAACTGCTGGCACATTCCATAAGACAAAATAAATAAATAAGAAGGTAATAAGATCATTAAATAGATTACAATCCCCTGCAAACCTAGTTGCTGCTTATTGCTTGAAATAGTAGAGTTATTAATACAAAATTAATATCTAATAACAGATCACAAACTTCAAGTGTCTGTTAAAAAACACAAGGAGGAGAAAATTCTTTAAGGCAACTGGCTTTATTAGGACTTAAATTTTCCTCTTGAATCAATCTATCAGAAATAAACAAAAATCTAAGCATTTCAGAGGTTGCTCGTTTGGTTGTCAGCAGGAAAAGAAATGCTTAAAACTAAAAGAAAGAATGTATAACGTATAGTACATAGAAATTGCATTATTTTCATCGACACTTTTCCTCTGCCCCCACCAGTGCAGCAAAAATCTGTAATCAGATCCTGCCTAGGAATCCTTATACAGAGCTTCCTTGACTTATGATCCTTTTCCACAGGGGCAACAAGAGAATCCAAATCACGAATTCATTCTCCAGAGTCAAATAACTTCCACTGTGCCACACTCAAAGACAGTCTAAGTTCAATAGAAGTAGACTCCATTGTCACTCATGGCACAAATAAAATCCCTAGGATTGAGGTAAACTTGATAGATCCCTATACTGCCTGACTGGAATAAGTTGCTGATAATGTTTTAAATTTGGGCAGAAGCTGCAGTGATGTTAAATAAAAGTAAGTGGGTTATCAAAATACTTGCAGTTTCTAGTTCAGCTGAGGTAGAACAATAATATGATGAAAGTGAAAGTCAGCTGTCATAAGAGAGTTAATCCTGAAATCAGTTTCTACAAATCTGCTGTGACTATTTTCTTTACCTTGACATACTCTTACTCACCCTCTTCTCCTTAGCGATGAATTAATAAGCATTTTAAATTATTCAGTAATACAATTTTATTCAGCGAGAAGGCAAATGTGTTTTAATTCATAGACAATGTTCAATGTATACATATTCTGTAAGTCTACAAAACCAGGTCTAGCATGTTGTTTGGCTTTAGAAGATCACATTTAGAAAGGCAACAGGTGACAATGACACTGTTATCACTAAATCTGAATAGGAGCTGGAATCTATTCCTGTCCCATTGTATGGTAGTATACAAGGCTTCAAATCTTATTGTCCCTTCTAGGAAACATGTTCCAGTACACTTAATGAAAGCTAGATCCACATGCTACCTTATTCCACAATGGCTAGGGAAAACATACACACTTTTCAGCTGAGCTCATAGAAACATTATTTAATTCTGCATGACTGTAATTCTTCAGAATTATTTTGTTAATCTGCTATTTAAGTTGAAATCATTTCCAGTTTCTGTTCTATAATATATTCCGATCAGAACTGGTGTATTTTTAACTAATAATACTGGAAATTGCTATAGCTGTAGGAGACACTGACCCTAAGCAAATAAAAAAAATTAAACCAACACACTAGGGGACATGGAGGGGAAGGAGAGATTTAAGTCAGGGTCACTTACCATTCTGACAGGATAAAACGCCTTGAGGTGTGTATTAACATATTCAAAAGTAATTAAAAATTAAATTCACGCACACTTTCGTATCTTTTCTTGCTGCTGGGATGATTAAAAATAATCTTTGAAGTAAATGAGTATCACATTCTTTCTTCCAAGAAGCTCTTTTAGCCAGTGTATGCTACACCACCTTAGAGCGTTTGCCTGTAAGTGCTGTAGCTGCAAAGACACATTATTTAGAAAGGGAGGGAGAGAAAGATTTTAAGTATAAGAGAGTTTGACCTACCTTGCTTAGTTCTTTGAAACGAAAGATGCTGTAAATCAGGGATGTGAGCTCTGTAGCAGAAGGAAGAGCGAAATGATCTGCAGAGTTCAGAGTGACTTCAGTGTGATTCCAGCTGCTGCACTTGGCTACTGCTTTCCTTCTAATAAAGCTGCAGAATGATATAACGCCGTGTTTGTTTTCAGCTGAGGAAGTTGTTTCCAACTTCCCTTGGTTTTCTAGACCCATTTCTGAAATATTGCCATGCTGTCATAATGCCAGTATTTCACCAAAAATAAATGTTAGACATGTGAATGAATCATTTTGGTCAGTGTCCAAGCAAGCAACAGATGTGGTGGCTGATGAATGGAAAGAGACCTTACAGTTGTGGGCTGCTTTTTGTTATGCAGAGAAGAGGTTGAACAGTATTTCTTTGTAAGCACTCTGGTTTATAGAAAATAATGTTGAATGAGCTGAAAGATGCTTGAAAAGTCACACTGAAAGCATCATTTTGTACTGTACGGCATGATACAGTCATTTTGTTTTTAGGATTAGTACATTAATCTCCTTTTGTGTGTAAGAGAGAAGTAAACTCCTCAAAACACTAATTAGTGACTCTCTCTGTCAGATAGAGTAGCACTGGTCAGAAACTTGAACTGGATTTTAGGTGACTGGGCTTGATTCACAGTTCTGTAAAGAGCCTGATGAGTTTTTGTGGACAGGTCTTACGATCTCCATGTCGCTCAATTTCTCAGTCAGTAAAATGGAAATATTATTCCACTAGTATCTACATAGCTTCACCTGACTCTGATGGTACCACACTCATCATGCCATTTTAAATCAGCTAAGCATCTGTCAGTCTACCCTTCCAGTGAAAGCAATAATCTAGCCATGGTACTCCTCTGTCATTAATGCAAAACATGTGTAACATGTTCAACACTGATTGAATCTAGTCAATGCCAATTTTTCCAGATATCAAATCTACTGATTTGATACTGAAAGCAAAAACTCCAACAAACCAGCCAGCCAACCAACCAAAATCCACAGAAGAGTGAAGTGCTAGTGAGATCAACTAAACTGGGATTTCAGCATCTGGTTAGCAAGGCTATGAGTCCTTAAGCACCCCTCTTAAGGTTCACAGATCACAGATTCTCTTAATAAGAAGCAGAAAGTCCTTCTAGCAAAACTTGTCTTCTTTGTCTTTTCTTCATGACAGTTCTTCTTTTTCTGCCAATATAACTTTAAACATTGAAAGCTTGTACATGAGTGGGAAAACCCTTAAATCTGTGAAAGGGGAATGGAGATTATGCACAGAGCCCCTGTACCATGAGGAAAGGACAGTGGAGCAGGACTTCTGTGAATATATGGAGACAAGCAGAGGGGGTTGCCTGAGGAAAGGACATGGAAAGAGTCGAGGACCTCATGATTTGCAATCCCGCTTCCTTATTTCTGGCATTTTAAAGATTTCCTGTTTTCTCTAGGTAACTGATTGGTGAATCTTCACTGATAAAAGCTCTCTTAATAGTAGTTATCTTTTTCTGTAAATGCTGGGGTAGGATAAATAAAGGCGCTGTTTAACAGCAGATCTGCTGAGGTTTATTTGCTTGTAATGGCACATGATTCTCTCTAGGTACTTTGCCAAATCTAGTTATTGTAAACCAGTTAATTCAAGGGTTTGCTCAGTACTATTTCAGTAGGACAAAAGAGGAAACTACTGGGTAGATAGCCCTCACACAAGAACCACAGGAAAAGATAAAAATCCCAGCAGTCACAATTTGCCAAATGCTCTTCACCATCTCGCTGAAGGGAGTGTTCTGGAGAGTGCAATGGCTTCTTGCAGTTTGGGGTAGTGAGGAATTGTCCTTAAGGGGCTGTTTCCTTCACCAAAACTAAAGCAGGTTTGTGACTACTCTAACATATACTGGTGATGATACCTCAGCTCTCCCATCCTTCAGAACTAAGGGAGGATTAAACATCACATAGCAGTTGTCCTCACCCTTCCTTACCACTGCACTAAATATGAAATCACAAATGCTAAGAGCCCAGAAGTCATTTTGCAGGGGAAAGTTTTCAGAGGAAATGAGATTTTTTTTCAAGAATAGTAGATTACTGTATTTAAAATAATGTTTCCACCTATCTGTCCTATCTATATTTGCTCTTTTTCTGTTGAAAAGGACTTTTGCTCTGATGAGCAATTACCCAATTTTCACAGTATGACCAGCATAGCAATACACCTGGGAGGAAAAAAAAAGAGAACAGAATTTTACAGATAAAATTGCATTTAATCTAAAAGGATTTTGTTCTGCTTGTTTTCTGTTTAGATCTAAATACAGCATTTTAGTCATCTACAGTTTTGATTAAATACAGTGGGAATCTTAAATCCCTGAAGAATATAAGCTTAGGCTTTAAATCTTTCACTGTTTTAGTTCTTTTTATGCTCAGACACAGTGAAACTGGAATGGTGGGTCACAAATTACATGGCATTTTAATAAATACTTTTGTGCAACCATTAACTTCATTTTATGAGTGTGATCTTTTCAGATAATTTTGTGAAAGTTAAATGCTTGGAAGAAAATTAGTGGAGAAAATTAAAAGTACCTTATTTGCTTTTGCGTCTTCTTTCTCTGTTTGGAAGTTTTATTTTGCCAAGTCATTTGTGCTTTTTCAACACGGTAAGTTATCAAAGTCTTGGAATTTGTACTCTACATTAAGCATGGCAATAGGCCAGAAAGCTCTGAAGAGGGACATGCATTCATGAACATTTAGTGCACATGGAACTTGCAAAGCAGGGAAATACTACTTTATATCTGATGGAAAAAAACCAAAGGAGAGCATTTACATACAGATAATAGACATTGGGTTGTCCAGCAGTGAATAAACTGGGTCTATTGAAAAGCAAGTTAGTTTTAAAAGCACTTCTGATTCTTTGGGGGATTTTTAACCCTATAAAACAAAACAAAAGCCAAGGATGTATGGAAAAAAATACACAGGGGAAAAACTTTCAGAAATGCTCTACCATTATAAACCAAAGCACAAATTACAACACAATAAACAAAACTAAAGTACCTTTAATTTACCTGGATTGTCAACAATTGCCTGATAGTTCTGACAATTACTCCCACTGCTGGGACCACTGGATTTTATCAAGTTGCCTATTGGTATGTGCAGATTATCTCAGCACTAATCAACATCCTATAAGTGTTCACTAATTCAGTTAAATTGTACCAACCACGAATTTGCAAATTAGGTCAAACAAAAGAGATTTAGTTTTTCTCAGGGTTAATTTAAACTGAACAACACAAGAAAGCAACTACTTACCGTTGTTTACTGTTCACTCCTTTTTTTTAGAAAAGTAATTCTTCACTGTTCCTTTGTCCTCACTGTTTGAATACCTCATTGACTAAAATCCACTCTGGAAAGGCTGAGTTTAACTACCTGACAGCCAGGAAAAGGGTAATTTCCTCCTTTCCTGTGAAACTAATGGCTATTCATGCCTATCCTTTAGTAAAGTTGTAATGTTTACTTGTGGCTTAGCTACCATATATACCCTAGTCAGCAACTACGACAAAATTCTCCAGCGACACATTTAAACAAACGACCCGATGAGGGAAGATTTGGCTCATTTAGGCAGGTCCACACCTCTTTCTATGCTGATATTAGAAATAGGAAAGATTTTCATGTAAAACACATTGAAGAAATTCAGTAATCCTGTGGAAGGTAAAATCCTTCATTTATTACTTTAGCCAGGTCAAAACATACAGGAACATGTGAATTGCTATACGTGTATATATGTACGTACATACAGTTCAAGCCCAGCACTTCATGTAACTCCTGCAAACAGTCAGCAGGGTGTTACAATCTATGAAATAATGCATAATAGAGAATAATTTATTATATTGTATATTTATTATGTAATGTTTGTATTGAAATATAGATATATAATGTATTTATATATATATATATATAAAATGATATAATTTATTTTTATATGATACCTGGGGAAAAATACTATTTGAAATAGGCTTTTTCCTCCATAGATTTTGCTTTTATATTTGCATTTTTTTTCATTTTCCACAAATAAGCAGGAATTATTTTCTACATAACTTTCAGACCACAGGTATTCAAATTCTATACTCATATGACAAGAAAATAAGAAATTACACCTGCCACTCAGTTAACACTTGAAATCCATGAAATTTTCAGAGGGTGTCTTGGCAACCAGACTTCTGATATATGTCATTGAGTGCTGAAAATTATATTCATTTAATAGCTAACCAGCCAACTTGACAACAGTATTTTTACATTTTAGCCAAAGTGCTGTCTCCTCCCATACAAAGGAATGTCAGTGTTTGGAAAAATTATTTCAGAGAGATCTACAGAGATTAGAGAAACAAAAATAAGGCTATGCAAACTACAGCTGTTTCACTACAGATTTCACAAAATATTTTCATATTGTCAGTACTGCTATAGGAATTAATCAACTTGCACTTTTTCACCTCACTTAAATTACCTGGAACTACAGAGTTACCTAGACAGGTCTTAGGAGTGAAGCCAGAATTTACTGCATCTTGACTTGAGTCAGATGCCTCAAAATCTGCCCAATGCCTACCCAGTCTAGATTAAAAGAAACCAAAGCACAGAGATGAACCTAAGACACACCTCTTCAGGATGTTAGCTGCCTCCACCCACCCAGGATCCAAGTCACCAGCATAAGTGCCTACACTTATTCTTACAACAAAGAGATGTCATTTTCCATTTAGAGTGCAAAGACTGGAGATTCAGTTATCTGTCTGTAAAACGTCTTTGGATTAAACTCCCAAATCCATAGTTCAAATAGGATTACATTAAGGTGCTACATACAATGGACACGACTCATGATCCTAGGGGTGTTTAAAGTTTCACGTTCTGCAGTCAGCTATTAACAATTCACAGCTGAGTTGTTGAAGACTGTTATGATGAATAACAATGCATAAACCAAGCAGATCTGCACGAAGGAGACAATCACAAGTTCCAGTCCCTCACTATTCTACAGCTAGGCTATTCCTCTTGGCTACCATGTTCACTGAGACACAGCTGGCCTTAAGCACCAATAAAATGCAAACAGGGAAACTGAAAAAGACTTTCAATTCCCTGCAAAAGACAAAGAGCAAAACTGAGTGTCAATACAAACTTTGGGACAGTTCCCTGAAAATATATGCTAACAGTCAGGGTACCTATACAGGACTCGTGTGATCAAGCAAGGTTTTTGCTTTGCAGCACTAATACTCAAAATCTTAACTAAGAGTAACACATGGAATCATGGAGCCTGCTGGTTACTCTTTACAATACTTGGCCAGACATTGACATTCCTTAGGAATTATGAAAATGCTAAGGTTTTTAATAGGACAGTAGCTCCTTGCAATGAGGAATGATTCCTGAACACCAGTTCAAAGCTGATGAAAATCAAATCTAAATCACACCAAATCACCTATGGATGTTCTGAGCATGTTCTGAGATGTTCTGGGTTTGGTGGTTTCAGCACATATTCATTTGTATTTTTAGTTACTTCTTATAGTCAGCTACATTTGTCAGACTTTTTTTCTGCTTAGTGGATGTAAACATGTTTTGTGAAAGGTGCCAGGTCACATTGAGTCCACAGGGATATAAGTTATTTATCCATATAAATGAATGTGAGACAGGGAGAGCCAATGCAAGTTTCTGCCTACTGCTCTGCATTTGTCCTCTCTGATCACTCCCAGGGGAGAGAACACAGCTTTGCTTCTAGACCCCACCCAGCTCTCAGTCTCTAGCGAGATGGGAGCTGATAAATCCCTATAAACCTGCTGTTTGTGAGAGAGGCAAAGCAAATTATTAGACACTCTAAAAAACACTTTGCTAGTTAAGGGCTCAGGGTACAAGTCAACCTTAACTCTGTCATTGCCTTCAATACAGGCAAAACTAGCACCATCTCTAATGAATCGGCAGTGGGCTCAGGGGACGAGGCATAGGAAATCAGTTTCAGCAAAGAGACAGCTAAATCCCCCAATATTTATTTATCCATTCCAGTGCTAATCCTTAAGCTCTATCAAGGCAAACAGAGGTTAATTTTAAATCCTTCTTACTCTGCAATTTACTTTTTAAAGAAGACTATGTGACCTAAATTCAGCACTTAGCATGAACTTCAATAAGGAATTTACATGAATATAGAGGTAAGACTTAGCATTTTATGTAAAGGATATTTAAGCAGTTACTTGTATTTCAAGACAATAGGCTCCCTTCTTTCAAGAAAGAGAGGGGAGCTTGTGGAGAAGGGAACAGCCACTTCTCCATTTCAGGATGAGAGACTAGGCAAAGGGAAATTACTCTAATTGTATGTACCTTGGTTGCAAACCAGAAAAACTCAGATTACTTCAGTATTAGAAAACTCGACAATCTAACAACAGAATAGACTACTGTTTTTGCCGATGGCCCAGAAAAAGAGAGGCTAAAATCTGCTGAAGAATGCTGAAGAAACACAAATCAACACAAACACAAAGGCTTTTTGTTTAAAAGTTATTTTTCTCCCTCTTCCTTTTTTTCTATGAAAACTCTATATTATCAACTATGAGAGAAAGAGGCTTCTTTCAAAGGCTGATGGTTTTGCTTATCAGCATTCCTAGCCTAAAATTTTGTCCTTGGGAAAAAACCCCAGAACTTCTCTTGTTTAACTTTCTGCTTGCTTCCTGAATAGGATAAAGAAATCTTTCTTTAAATTATTCCCAGGGTAAAGCAAAGTAGAGAGTCTGCTTGCTCTCAGATGTAAGAAAATATCTTATGTGGTTTATTGTGGGAACATTAAAAAAAATTAACATGATTTAGAACAGCCAGTGCAGAAGAAAATAACACTTACTTAACTACCTTGGGAATACATTTTGACCCCACCTTAAATAGACTGCAGAACATCCAGTGACTCAACATAATAGTGTATATATTTGGAACTCCCCAACTTCTATAAATTACAACACAGACAAGGAAGCTGGAGAAGCATTTTACATTCAGGATCATCTTAAATTCATATCCATCTATTTAAAATCAGAGAAGTTCAATTCAAATAGATGGATATAAACATTTAATTCAGAATATTATGAGGGGTAAAAGCAGGTTCATAACTTCTGGGAGCTTGAAAATTCTTGAAGAACAGAATGAATAACCTCCCAAGAAGCTCTGAGAAAATTATCTCTTTGTATCAGAAACATATTATTCCTTGCTTGAGTAATGGGAATTAATATTTACTTATGCAAAAATGCCTTGAGTTCCTACTATGACAGAATGTGAGATTGGCTAGAAGGCAGTATTAGTCATCTACTATACTTATTTAAAATATTTCAAGCCTCTCTCACATTAGCATTTGATTAAAAAATCCACATTCATCTTGTACCTTATCTGTAATAATAAAAAGAAGGATGGTTTAAAACACACTAATGAAAACATTACACCATGCAGGTGAGACTAATTCTAAGTGTATTTCAATCACGTTGTCTGACTGTGGTTAATACAAGAACCTATTGGTCTTTCTGTTCCCTTCATAGCTGAAGGCGCTCAGGTTGCAGAGTTCCCTTCAGCATGGGGGAACTGAAGTAATTTTACGACTTTCCACTGCATCTTCTAGCACACACATGTCAAAAAGTATCGTATATTTACAAGTGATTTGGTAATGAACAATTATACTTGTAAATTTTGCAATTCTCAAAGGCTCATCTGGATATATCAATCAGACAATTTTACAATTGGTGTTATTTTTGAAAGTAAATGTGAAATAATGGCAAAATAGAATAGAGAAATTGTAAGGAACTGTTATCTTTGAAGTTATAAAAAACGCCATGCACAACATAAAGGTCAAAGAATATCCTGCAATTCATGAGCAGTCACCTAAAGGCAACCCCAACCTTACTTTCTGACCTAGTCCCCATTTTTATGTCACTTCCCTGAAAAAACAGGCCAAGTTTTTTTCAGGGAGATGAACTGACTGCACCATCATTAACTTAAAACAGAAATGACTGTAAGAGTTAACTATTCAGCATTTTATGATGAAAGACATATTCTCTGAAAGCAAAATCCTCTTCAGCATACAAACTTCTCAACAGCTGATTTAATTTCTTTGCATTTTCTTTTAGAACAGAAAGTCCTAAAAACACATTAATTTAAGTTACTGGAGAGACTCAATTGCAGAAAAGCTAGGGTATAGATTTGAAATCTAATGGAAGATCGTTAGAAGCCCATTGTGCAGAAACTTTTTGAAAACACTGGATTTGGATAAATTTTGTAGTCATATTGTTTGAAGTGACACATTCAGAGTTGTCTCATCTGCTGTTCCTTCTGGATGACCTGCCAGCAAATGAACAGCAACGGCAGCACCAACAGCAATAATAAAACACTCTCAGATCAACACATCCCAGAATTTTCCTCAGTACTATTATAATAAAAATCTCTATATTCTCCAAAGTATATGAATATAGAAATAAAATACAGAGAGCAATTTTAGTGAAAAAAAAGTGTAAACTCCACAAACTCTGATAACATAAGCCTGAGAAAGCAGCAGCATGGCCTCCAAATAACAATAAAAAATACACGAAGGGAGGATTTGCTTCAGTAAGACATTGGAGAAAGCGTCAAGCTGTGAAGTACTTCAAGTAACATTTAAAAATGTAAGACCTGATTACAAGAAAGTAAAATAACATTTTTAGGAGACAATTTTCAGCCCATGCATTTCAAAAGTGTTTTTTTACAGTCCTCTAAGTTCTAAATGATATTTCAAACATTTTTCTTGGTCACTATCCAATCATGTTTCACTTATAACACAATGGCCAAACTTTTTGATTGATTAAATGATTAAGCAATTGAAAAGAAAATCTAAGTTTCAAATTGTTAATCTTAAGAAAGTTGTTCTGGCAAGAAAATGAAAAATAGAAAGAACAACTTTTATATTATCCTTTAAGTTTTGGGGTTTAGCTGATATCCTGCATATTGAGAATGTTTTTATTATTAACTCAGGCAAAGTTCTTATTATAAAATTTTTTAAATCTTGAGTAAAAAAACAAAAAGCAAATTTCAGTTTTGGATAACGAGAAAGCAAGTAGAATTCCCATAATAAATTCGCCTTCTTCTAAGGCAGGACCCTCTTTCAAAAAAAAAAGGTAAAAATTGGTTTTGGTTTGCATTTAATTCCAGTGCCATACCACAGTAAACAAAAAACCATTTTTTCTAAACCATATGTTTTTCATTTAAAAATGAGAAAAATGCTTATAATAGAGAAGAATCAATGTGTAATAGCAATCTGCCAACCCCAGCAAATAGTTTGAGTAAAGCAGAGCAAAGAAAACAAGAAGCTCTGTTTTGTGAAGAGATTATCCTTGCCTTTTACACAGGTGAGGCATTATTTTCTTTTGCTCTGAAAAAACCTGATTAAATATCACAGAATTTATACTAAACAAGAAAGTTTAAATACCATAGAGGATCAGATAATTGCTCTGTAAATCTGATACCTGATAACAGACAGTGGCCAGCATCAGATTTTTCAGAGAAAGACAAAAATCACTTCTTAGTAATTAAAGGTTTTAATATAGTGCCAGGCATAGTGGAACAGCCACTCTACTGTAAAGTTGGAAAGATCCTTCTTCCCCCAAAGTTACTCAGAAAGTGAAGTTCTCTAAAATCTACACATGTAGTCAGTCTGCCTTGTTAGAATCCAGGCTAAAACCAGCAACCCATCTTTGGGAACATTTGGCAAAAGTAATCTCTGCATGGCTCAAGCCCCAGAGCTCAACTGCTGTCAGTCAGTCAACACTTAGCTTAGCTCCTCGAAGAACTTTACCAAAACAACTATTTAAGGATAAATTAGGCTTATAACATCAGAACGTAAAAAGTACATATGCAACAAACTAAAAATCTAGAGTTCCCTGCCAGCTAGTCCTACAAACCTTGATTTTCTTTCATCACATTTTCTCTTTTCCAATCTGAACCCAGCTATTGGAAGAAATTTGAGACTCTTTAGGAAAATACCTATTGTCTGTCTTTGTTAATTTGTCTTAATGTTTTCATAGGTACAACTTTGACTTGTATTTGGCTAACAGAAGTGGAAAACATAACAAATCAAAGTAAAAGCAGAAAGCAAAGCTGTGAAAGGTGTATGGGGCAGTTTTTAGAATCTGAATAGATGAGTAAAGATACCAACAAAGAGAAAAGATGTCTGGTGCTTAGATCAGGAGAAAAATTATTTTTTAAAGGGGAAAGGAAGTTTGTCAGTCCTACACAGTGTTCATGAACATACATGAGGAGTAGTTTCCTAGGGGAAAAGAGGAGACTGAGGGAAAGGAATATCTCTCAGTACCTTACTTGAGTTTGAATCAAGGTGCAACTCAAGCTCATAAACACAGAAAGTTGAAAGGCAAGAAGTACTTGGCAATACAAGCCTAAGGTCTGAGATCTTGAGTGACAATCCAAGAGATAGAATGTTACATTATATCCTTGCAAAAACATTCAGGAACACTCCGAGGACAAGTTATATAGCATTCTAAGGAACTGCACAGGTTTCTCAGTGCTAAGAAGGACTTCTGTTCCACATGAGCCATTCTGGAAAACCAACTTCAGTGCCTCAGCTATGTAACCAAGCTTCCTTTGTTTCAACATGTTATGTAGGGTTAGCAGAGCCAGAGTAACTCACTAATCCTGCTATAAACCACCATAAAAGTAAACTATTTTAGCCTATGATAACATGTCAATATATGTGTTTGCCACATATTTAAACAATGAAGCTCTGCTGACATGCAATTTGGGCACGTGCCTGAGCCTTCATGCATGCAAATATTCTCCACAGAAAGTTCCAGTTTTCCCAAGCTGTGTATTATACTAGGCAACAAAGTATCACTAGGCAACTTTAGTTCTGTATTCGGTTTTTATTTTTCAGCAATAAAGATATATCCATGCATATGCACATGTCAAATGAATTAAACAGCAACTAAATTCAGCCTTTCTAAAGTGAAGCCTTCTCCTGCTCTTCTGTCATTTGAGATTTGTGTTCAATTACTTGTTCAGCGTGGGTGGACATTTCTAAGCTATGGTTTCATGACCACACAGCAGTGCCTTTTTACAGCAATCTCTTTAAATTTTCTGTATTACAGTGCATTCAAGATTGTTTTCCTCCCATTGCACAATCCAAGCCTGTATCTGCACCTGTCTTCACACATAAGGGTGTTGTGTTGCCTTTGTGTCTGCCTAGATTGCTTAAAATACCCTTCTGCTTCAGCATGAGAAATATGCAATAGCTGGTTTCCCACAGGAGATGAGCTAAACGTTCAAAAACCTACAGCTGAAAATAAGAGAACCTGAAGTAATGAAAACATTCTTAAGCCCACCTATAAGAAAAGCAAATCTAGCATTAACTCTGATAAAGTCAGACTTTAAATTTCTTATAAAACCTACCTAAACAAGGCACAGCATGAAAAGCAAGCTACTTTTAATGACCGAAAATTAAAAAAAAAAAAAAAAAAAGGATAAAGACTATAGCCTGCTCTCAAGCACATGATATAATACGTTTTGAAGGAAAATAGAACTGTTACAGTTGTTGAAATGAAACTTAGCTGAGAAGTTACTTCCCTGTAACCAGAAACATCCCGTCTGGGGCTGACAAAAAGATGCCACCCCGCGGTGTTTTGGAGCAGTCTTCCAGCGCCTGGGCTGGAGGAAGTGAGGTTTTTGGGGCTCCATGCGAGTTGTGCTAAGGTAGCTCCCCATGGCCTGGCCTGGCCTGGCCTGGCGGGCGCGGGACGTGATCCCGAGCGGGCAGAACGGGGTGCGGAGGGAAAGAGGGGCCGCAGCGGGGCAGGCAGGGGCTGCCCGTCAAACAGCAGCTCCCGCCATTCCCTTCGCGGGGCGCGGCCCGCCGACCCGGAGCAGGAAGCAGAGAATGGCGTCCCTTGACCCCAGCGCGGCACTGAAGAGCAACCGGGGAATGATGGAGGTGAGACGGCGCCGGGAGGGAGGAACAGGGAGCGGCGGGAGCGGGTGCGCGGGGCCGCCTCAGCATTCCCTCAGCGTTCCCTCAGCGCTCGGCAGCTGAGGGTCCCGGCGGGGCGGGCGGAGCTCCCGCAGGCACGGCCGGCTCTGCTCCCTCGGCTGCCGGGCCGGCCTTGCGGGTGCCTGCGGCTCCGCCCCGGGCGGCACCGGCCCAGCGTAAGACGGGGCGAGGCGAGGCGAGGCGGGCACGGCGCAGCGGGGAGGGGAGCCCGAGCCGCTGCCGTGAGGCCACGGGGTGAAGGCCGCTCCTGGAGCGAGTTACCGTCTCCCTGTTTGTGGTAGCGCCGTGGGAAGGCAAGTCACTTTGTCTAGAGAAGAGTTTTCCCCCTTGTTCTCTCTCTGCCTGCCCTGCACAGCCGCTCTCAGGTGCAGGGTTGGTAGAGGTTTTCGTGAGGTGTATTTCGAGGAGCAGTTTTTATTGGTTTTTTACCCTTTTTATTTTACTTGTTGCAGTGCAAGAGTGACACTGTCTGGAGAGTTTCTCTGATGCCTTTGACACCCAGATACTATAAGAATGCACCACAGTTTTTTGTTTTGGTTTGGTTTGGTTTTTTTTAATATGTACACTTCATGCCTTTTGATTGCCTTGTTAAATATGATTGAGGTTTTTCATTGTCTACCAAATGTATGCAGAGTAATTAAATAAAAGCAAAAGTAAGCATTGATGTAAGAGACAGCTCCTATAATAGCCTGGTTAGAAATTTATCAAATAAAATATTTCTCTGTGTGACCAGCTGTTTTCACATTTGTTACGATTTAAAGGATTTTTTAGTGGTGAAATGTTTAAGCTAAATCTTGAACAGATATCATTTATTTTTTAATCCAACAGTTTAAAATACTTCCCACTGTAAATACCTTAACTAATGTAGAATTTTGCAGTATTTTTATAGACATCTGAAAAATCCTATGTGGATTTATAGCTGTAGTTTCTCTTATGAAAAAGTAAGATTTCAGTTATGCTGTCCAGTTTTTGGCGACATAAATAAGGCATCTAAATAGCAGATTTCCTTGTTATTACTAGCTCATGGTTTAAGCTTGACTTAAGATGGTAAACAAACTGTATATAGTTTGAGTTCAGACTTATTTCTTTGTCCTGTAAACTAGTGTGCTACGCTATAACTAGTACACTAGTTACAAAACATTGTTATAAAGAGAATAGGTTTTCCTCTAAGAGAATAGATCTTCCTCTTTTGTTTTTCTGTTAGTTACTAAATGATAGCTGGGCATTTACAACTTTTACTTAACACACCCTTCCTCCAGTGAGAAAATCTGGCCCGTTTAATCTCTTTGAACTGTAAAATGATGACAAGGAGATCCAGACTGGAGTAATGCAGAATAGTTATTTGCATAGTCCTGGCCTGTTTAAAGTTACTTTGCACCTGGTTTAAGTGTGCATTGCAGCTGAGTGAACTCTCAGTTGCACCTCATCATTTAACTTAGTCCTTGAAATAAGTAAGTAATGAACCACTGCAGTAGTTATCGTCCAGTATATTGCAGTTGCCACTGCTTGACATCTTTGAGATGAAACTAAACATTTGTGTGTCAAGGTGCTTTAATCCCCATTTGGGGCAGTGGATGAGGATAAATGGTTGTGGTGTCCCCTGCTGACTGTGGAACCCCTATCCGACTGCCCTGTCTATGGGGTTTTCTCCTCTGTGGTTGCTACACTCTTGCCACACTTTTAGCTTTATCATAAGATTATACGTATACTTGCGTATAGAAAATCAGAAGGTTGACTTCAAGCACATCGATAAAGTTATTTTACATAAAGCATCCTTCATGAAAGAAAGTCTTCTGTGTTTTTCTGTCACCTTTTTTTTTGGGTCCTGGCAGTGTATAGGACCTAGAACAGGATGACTGAGATCAGCTGATCTATCAAGAAAGCTTTTCTCAGCTTCTGGATGAAAAGGTTCATAAGAATAACTGGAGTTTCTTGTTTATTTGGGTGTTTAATGTTATTACATAAATTGAAACACTAAGGGAAGAAGGAGTTTGGTGTTTTGGTGGATTGTTTTGTTTTGGGTTTCGGGGAGTGTGTGTTTAAAGTTGAGCTATTTAGAAATTCCTTCTGACCATAACTGCTGTAACAGACCAGGTATTTTATCATGAGCAGTGCATAGTCTGGGAAAGAACAAAGCAAGTTTAAAGAAAACAAATAACAAACCATGCATCTGTCAAGCCTAGTGGTATGTAGCCTCATATAGGAGCAACTTTTCTACATATATAAGAACAAGAAAGGAAGAGGAAAGGAATTACTCGTGTTAAAATAGTTTATAAAAGATAAAAAATAAAAGCAGTTGATTTGAAACTTCACTATCCCATAATTAAACAAATACTAAGTGAGGAGCAGATCTTAGAATTGCAAAGTCCTGAGTTTTGAAACACGATAGGTGATGCTGGTGACAGTGATGTGTGAATTATTGTGGCCTTTCGGTTTTCCTGTCTGTAATGCTAGTGATAATTCTTCATTGAGTATATAATAGATTCATTTTAGTTTGGTTAGTACTGAGGAGTTTGTTTTCTATTTTTGTAGAAGCATACTTTATTTCAGGAGTGCTAGCATTCAGAATAAAAACAGTTTTTAATGCATAGGGACTATGAGGAAGAAAGAAGGAATAAAGATATTCCAGAAGGAACGGTTAACATTTATGTAGGAAAGACTGTCAAAACAACTTCCATATTAAAAAAGATGTGCTGCAGACTTCAGAAAGATGTATCCATCTGATCAACTGTTTGCAAAATGGTACAGAAAAATTTACATGCCTTAGGACATGGAAAACATGCATTATTAATGTCATTTTAAAAGGCTCTTTAACTTCCTTGTTGCCAGATGGGATGAGAGAAGTGTCCTGCACTGCAAATGGCCTCTTGTTCGACATTTCTTGTTTGCTAGTCTGGAGTCAGCTTTGGTGGATGAAGAAGGTTCATGACTCTAAGGTAGGTACTAGAAAGCTGATTTAACACTTGTGTTCCATGATGTAAAAGGCCTGTGTGACACTTGGAAGTCCTTTGTGTTTGGACATACTAAAGCACATAACGACATGTTGCTGCAGTCATATTTTAAGTAAAAATTGTGAGATTCAAAATTGATTTGCAGATCTTTTGAGCAATAAGGATTACTTTTCCAGCCTGGATAATTATTTTGTGTGGTATAGGTCTCATACGGGTTTTCTTATATATATCTCTCATCTTAATTGTAAAGATAACTTAGGAAATTAAGTAATTAAATGAATTTGACAATGTTATTGCTTAATAACCTAACAGAGTCTAGGCTGTGCTCCTAAGTATAGTATTTGATTTCATTAAGTAGAAATTAGCCCCTTCTATCAAAGCTAATATACATTGTTAAATATAGTATTAGGGTAACCTAGTAAAGCACAAGTTTCTTTTTAGAATGCAGCTTCATTTATGTCAAGTATTGGTCTATAGCTGAAACAGTATGGCGCTTCTGAAGAGCTTGTAGCTTGGACTGAAAGAGGAGCTTCAGGATATGGTGAGGATGAGGATAGACTTTAAAAAAATTTTTTTTCTTACAGATGTTTGACAGAATCAAACGATCTGATGAAGCTTCTGCTTCTTCAGCACAAGGTAAGAAGTTCAAAGTAGATGTTTTTGTTGCAGTTACATTAAAACATTTAATAATTATCCATAGAAGCATTAGTTCACCTTGTAGTTTAAATTGCATGCTTTGATTTCTTAAATTTCGTTATGAAACTTAGATGGAAAGAGTGACTTCTGAATCATCCTCAGGGTAATTTTCTTGTCCTGTTATAAGCTGTTTAAGACATGTTACATTTTATCTCACTGATTCTGCATATAGCAATATAAATGTAGATTGCCTAGTCTTGAATCCAGACAAATCAGTAGAAAAATTCCCACTCATCTCAGCCATGAAAGAGTAAAGTTATTTTATGAAGTTCTCAAATGAACTTGGAGGACAAAAGGATCTCTACATGCTTTTTTTGAACTTACAAAACTTTTTAGCTTCCTTTAAAATAGTAGTTTTTACAAATGCAATGTAAGAGAAGTAGCTAGCTGCAGGTAAAACTATCTCCATTTCCTTGATACTCTGTTGGTTATTGTGTTTTGGTTTTTGTATATGTGTGTTTGGTTGGTTTATTTCTTGGTTGTTGTTTTGTTTTTGTTTCTCTGTAGGAATCCAAAGACATGGTGCTGAGGGCACTCTACGACAGGACAGCAGTAGCAGGTAAGTTAGGCGATGATCTAACTGGCATCTAGCTTACTGCTTACCAAAGTAAAAGGAATCTGCTTTCAGCCCTGCCTGTTACCTTGTGTAATAGGTGACAGGGACACAATATGGGTGAAGTGTATTGGAGGGTACTTTGTATCTTATACCCACCTACTATTGAAAACTGTGGGGAAGGCACATTGTAGTGCTCAAAACTACTGTGTGAGTGTCAGGTGTCTACGGTCTTTTTTTCTTTTATTTCAAAATGCTAAAAACCAGAAGAATGAAAAGATGACTACCTTGTTTTTTTAGAGGCAGTTGTTTTCAGGTTTCAGCTAACTGTGCCTCCAAGCTGTTATCCTTTGTTCTGCATTTAAGAAAAGATTGCTTTAGTGAAATTTGCTTGGGAATACTTTAAAATACACAGTCCCACTTACCATTATAATTCTAAAATAGAAATGTTTGTCTTGAAAGCTTTTTTCAGCTCTGTAGTAAGATAGATGTTTAGAATTTTCACGCTAAGGACATGAATTAAACAACCCAACATGTCCTCTTAATATTACTTGCTTCTTTCAGTTTACACAGAAGAGGACAAGAACATCCTTGGCCTGGAGCATCCACTGTGCAAAATAGACAAGGATACTGCAACTGTTGCCACGTACACTACAGTAATCTGGAACAGGTGAAACAGCTTCTGCATAATTTGGCAACAGATAGCAAGGAGTGCCAAAAGGCTTTATCAGCTTATAAAATATTGGTTTCTACACTGAACAACCAATACTGAGTGAAAAATAAGCAGTTTGTGAATTGCACAATATGTGCAACTGAGAAAGATATCTTCCTTATCTGCTACTTGTTAAAAAAGATGCTGGTGGAGTGGCATGGCTGCTGCAGTCTGCTTTTCTGAAGTGTCACACGGCTGTGCATTGCATCCATTATGTTTATTTCTATGTCATTAATCTGGATATCTGTATATATTGTAAAGTATTAGGGTTATAGTAGTATGTTAGATATCAAGGCTGACGATGTTTGATCAACTATTTTCATTTCTTTATCTCTGTCAGCCTCCTGTCTTTTAGACTTTTTAAATTAGAAAGCAGAAGACTATTCAATTTTCCATGCTTATGAAAGATCTCGTTAATTAGAGTGGATTACAGAATGTTTACTGATAAAAATTTCAAGAATATTTTGAGTCATTTATAGATACATTTAGAGTATTTGTTCTAGTTAAGAGACTTGTGAGCAGCTGTGAGATTTGTGAGAATATTTGTACTGGATAGAAGAGATATGTCAGCAGCTATCAGAATTGCTTATTTAAGTTCCAACTCAGAAAGATGTTTCAATACATTTCAGTATTATTTGAGACTCCCTAAACATATCTAAAAATCTCAGTCAAGGCTTTAAAGTAGAAAAGGCTGAAGATTTTTATTTTTATTTAACTATTTTCATAGCAATGGTGTAATGTTTAACCTGGGAAGGAATTTTTAGGAGTAGGCCTGTGTATTAGCAGTAGTATTAGACTAATCATCTGTTTTTCTTTCACCAGCATATTTTCAGCTCCCAGCACAGACATTTTACAACATACTGTAGGAATCGTATGGGTACCAGTAGCTTGATGGAGCGTTTCCTGCAAGATGTTTTACAACATCATCCCCACAGATACCATGACAACAGGTATAATACAGAAGACTTTTTTTTTAATATGTGTTAGTAGAATGCATGTTTTATGAATTCCTATTTCTGTTCTACTGCTGAGCAGTAAATTTTGCCCATTTGAAGTGAAATTTTCTCAATGAAGACAATTTAGAAAGAACTGTATTTATGTAAACATATACGTATATTGCTTTTGTGTTGTCTCTATACTTTTAAACTTCTTTTCACTAATTCTGGATTTGAAACAACACTGATAGCATTTAAATTTCAAGACCTGAAAAAAGAAGGAATATATAGGTCAGCAGGTATAATGGCAGACTGTACAGTCTCATGTGCATTTACAAATTCTTATAAAAATTTGAGCTTTATATATTCTTTAATAAATATTATAATTCTGGTCTTTATATATTTAGCAGTATGTTTTATAGTATATTTTGAAAGAGTTAATAATCGTGGTTTGTTGTTTGATAAGGTCAGGTAAGTATTTAGATGGTTATTTTTTCATTATCCTTGCAGTTCACATGTTCAGTTAGTACTTGGGATACATTAATTGGCCGAGTCATTAATGCTTGAGATTTTGAAAAGTGTTCTTTTTATTTATCCTGTGCATGCCTTAAGAGTGATGAGGGTCACTGTGTTAAATTTTACTCTGTAGATGAAGGAAAACCAATTAAATCTCATTCTTCATTTGTAGTGTTTTGAAAGGCAGACAAAAATCCCAGTTTGATCCAAATACAGTGTATCTTCTACGCCGTATCTATTAATACAGAACTCTGCTATATGTCTGACAAACAATTAGAAGTGTATTTTGTCTGAAAGCAGTCATATTGATATTACCAGGGATGTGACAGAATAAGCTAATATGCATGTCTGTGCCAGGCTAGCCCAGGACATGATGTACACATCACTACAAATAAATAAATTAGTCCTCCCATTGTAAATAAATAAATTTAATTGCACTGTCTTAAGAACATTCACTGTTTTTTTGCTATGGAGAAAATGCAGGATTCACTTTTAGGCAACATCCAAATGAGAAAAGCCGTCTCTGGGGGTGTCACCAATACAAGGTTATTCCTTTGATGAACAAAACCTACTAACAAGGAAGAACAAGCTACCCATGTTCCTCTGAGTTGTTAGAAGAAGGAATAAATGAGAAAAATAATGTACAAAATCTAGGTGAAGTTGAAGGAAGAAGAGGGAAGAAAACCCCCAAATCTAGATAGAGTTTAGAGGAAGAAAAGCAAAGACGGAAAGGAAAACATGAATAGACTTATGTTGTGGTCCTGCTCTGAAAAGAAAGTCATAGTCTTAACTGACATCTGAGGTAAGAATTAGATTCTCTTTTTCATGTTAAAACACTTGGATTTACACACAGTTTCACTCAGTTCTTTAAATACCTGTTTTTACTATTTAGCTGAATTCACACAAGGGATCTTTAGGGTGTCACTTTGAAAGATTATGGAAATATTTGTAAGATTTGATTTGTTTTACAGAACCAGTATACCTAGTAGTTATGTGGAAAAAAGAAAATTTCATCAGAGCTTTGCCTTATACTGAATTTCAAAGGATATTGTTGTTCTGCCCCTCTCACAGTAAAAAACCAAAACCAAACCAAACACCCACAAACCACCAAATCATTCCTTTCTCCAAACTCTTGATGTGTAAATTTTTTACATAAAGAAAAAATATTGAGCATTTAGAGAGTAAATCTTCACTCTGCTTTTGGGGTTAATTTGTAGCAAAATTGTCAGAAGTTCCTACCTGTATAAAACTGTAGTTCCGTTCTCTTCACCCCAGAGACACTTGCTTATAAGTCATTTTTGAAAAGTGGTTGTAGGCGGTTAACTGAGCTAGAAGCCTAGGAATTTGCTATAGTTTATCCATTTGAAAATGTATTTAGTCTTATGTTCAATCTTTCAGCAATGTCCAGATGCCAGTTGTTTCACTCAAAGATGGAAGAACTCTGAAGTTAGAAAGTTAAAAGATTATTTCTACTGCATTTGACCTTTCCTTTAGGTTGTGTGTCAGAGCTTAGGTGACCAAGAATTCATGCAGGAGGATAGCACGGCAGTTCAGCTGACAGGCATTGTTTGATCATCTGATGTATTTATTTACTTCGTGTTCATTTAGTAATAGAAAAAATCCTTTTTAAAAAATGTTTCAGTATGTGAGGTTTCTATTGCTTGATCAGTCCTATATCCCTTAGCTGTCTGTACTCTCAGTTATATAACCAAGGAAATTACTGTACAGTAAAATTTGTTCACCACACTTCCATTAGCTGATGTCTGGCATGTATTAAAATAAGCATCCGTTTGGGCCTCAGAAGGTCTGGTTATAACTTTCAAATGAAACATAATATTGTCTTCTTCAGTTATATTTACTTATTTTTGAAATTATTTTCATTAGATTTGCCCAGCTGCTACACATTGAAGCCTTGTGGGTTCCCGTGTTGCATGGGAAGATTTGTCCATATCTGTCAGTTGTGTTAATTCAGCAAGACATGAAACCCTTGTATTTGAGGCAGTCTTAAAGACAGAACTGCCAGTTACAGAATATATAAAAATCTATTGTCACAGCGAGGCTGAACAATGCTAACTTGGCTTCTTACAGAAGTGAGTCAGAAGCTGTGGTATGTCTGTGAGAAACAGTAAGCGTGGAATTCCTTGGCCACATGTGCAGAGTTCCTATCAGGCAGACACATTTTGTAGGGAAAAGGGAATTTATACTCAACAGTGGTTTTTACTGTCATGTCATTATGTTCCATTTCTCTATAAAAGCTCATTTTAATTAATGATAGTATGACCAGTAAAATAACCTCTTCATAAGCTTACCACTCAGAACAAAGGAAATATCTTTACTTTTTCTGCTTTGCTGTATTTATTAAATTATTGTAATCTATGTCTGGCCATTCTTAATTGATGGTGATACACAAATGCCCATATTGTTACCTTTAGCTTTCTGGAACATTCCTCCCTCCTCCATAATTTTTAAAAATTTAATATCTCTGCTAAAGTAGCAGTGCTGGTAATTTCAGTTTGTTAATTAGAAATGATGCACTCTAGGTAATTACTCTTTTAAAAACCCCACACAGCTATTGTTTGAAAAATTTTAAGCATATTTGTAGTATTTATATAAGCTGTTTTTTCCCCTTTAGACCAACCTATGATGACATGCCACTCCCCGTCACTCTGGAGGCTCCTAGGATTTCTTGTCTGTCCACAGAAGAGGTGCAGAAAAAGAGGAAAAGTGGCAAACAGGAGATTCCCAGAAAAGACCGGGAGTCCATTGGTGAAATAGGCTCTTCTGTTCCATGCCTGTCTCATGAGGGCACAAAGAAAACTTTTGTAACACAAGCAGTTTTTCAAAAACTACAAAGAGGCCAGGAACATTTTCCAGGAATATCCCAGCAGTCTATTGGCATTTGTAGCGATAAGAAATGGGCGACTTTGAAAAATGCTCATATTGCAAATCATAGTCATGAAGGTCAGTTTACAGCTATGAGCCCTGTACATCAGCAATTTTCTGTCAGTCCTACAATCCACAGTTCTGTTAATCCTAAAACAGGAAAAAATGTTAGGGATTTGGGAGCATCAAATCTGTTTCTGCGTAGTGGACGTGATGAAAGAGCAATGGAGGTCTGCAATAATGATGTGTTATTGAACCCGTGCTTGAGTCCTGCTCCAGCACTGGTTCACCCAAAACACCCTTCAGTTTCTCATCAGAATCCTACATGCAGCCACAGCAATTCTTTCTTTATTACCTCAGGTCAATCTCTCTCAAAGCGAGATAGTTTACGAACTCAGGATGAAACTTCGGTGTCTGATCTCCATCTCAGGGATACTGTGGGTATCAGCAGCTCCCTCGATCTTGGGACATCCCCACAACTAGCAAGATGCAAAAACGCAAAGACAAACAGAGGTGATGAAAGTTCAGTGGATGAAACTATTGAAGATGTAATTTTGAAATACTGCCATGAAGCTACATCTGAAGAAGTTTTTTTCAAAGAAGAGAATAATCCTTGTGTACCTTTTTCATCACTTCTGGGCCATACTAATTTAGAGGGCTCTGAAATGAGTTTTGACTGTGATGCACCAATACAAGCAGGACCAGACTTACCCAAGGCAGCTATAAAAGATATAGAATTTCTAAAAGAGGTCCAAGTAAGTTTGCAAGATAAAGACTATGGAACACAGCTCTCTTCTGTTTTAAAAACTGAGTCATTAGAGAAAATAGAAGCAGTGAAAAAGGATGTCATAGTTCATGCCGAAGAACCAGTTCTTCCAGCTCTGCCTCACGTGCCTCCTTCTTTTGTGGGAAAGACTTGGTCTCAAATAATGTATGAAGATGATAGAAAAATTGAAGAACTCGTGCGCGATTTCAGGGAAGGTCGTTTTCGCTGCTACTTTAACAGCGAATCCTCAGCCAACTGTGCAGGGAAGAGAATGAAGAGAAAAAAGCAGAAGGATGAAAAAAGGATCAATATTATTGAGGGTAATAGAACAGAAAGTGCATCAGTTAAAGCATTGCCAGAATTTAATGACGCTTTAAGTGGTGGCTCTGATTTTGATAACCCATCTTTAGCCTCAGATACACTATGCAACCCACAAATTGTTAAAATGCCTAGGAAAAGGACATGGCGCCTGGCTTCAAGATGTCAGGTGGTTAAAGTCAGCCATGCCACCCAAACGAGTCTGTTGAACTACCCTGTAGCAAAAAGGAAAATGTCTAGAAGAGAATCTGATCCAGCTGATCAGAAAGCAAGCATCACGTGGCTGGAGAATGAAAGAACTCCAAACATGAAAACTAGACTATGTGCCCTTAAACTTCCAGAGTCCTATAGCAAGATTATGAGTCCTGTACAGCCCAAAACAGTGGTGTATGTACTCTCATGCCCAGAGGTAAAACAGTGTAAAGGTAAACCTATAGATAGTCCCAAAATGAGGAAAAATCATAACTCCACAGATAGCAAGGACTCTGTAAGGTATAAATACAAACAGTGTTCTTTCAAATATTATGATCCACTGACAAATCGAATTCTGAAAACACCTCCAAAGAGTACAGTTGGAGAAAAGGCCAAAAAGCCCTCTCATGTTCGACAGCTTTTCAGAAGTCTCAGCTTTGATGCAAACATGAAGAAAATAGCTGATGCACAGAGAGAAAGCACACCCTCGAAGTCACTCAATTGGTCAGACTTCTTTAGTTCACCTTCAGCATCTTTCCTGCCAGATCCTGATAAAGGGAATGATGCAGCCTCAAGTCAAAAGGCAGATGGATCTTCTGTTTCCACAGACAGAACAGATTGTCTCATATCTGGTCACTCTGAGAACTCTTTTAAACACCTGATAATTTCACCTTTGAACTCTGTGGTAGAAGGAGATTATAGATTAATTCCATTTAATAGAATTACCAAAACTCCTTTGACCTCCATCAGGAGTGAGTGGTTAGAGAGGGAGAATCCAAAGGCAATATGGAAGAGAAAAGAAGGCACTAATAAAGAACCAGTTTTTTCCAGAAAGGCTGCAGGATCTAAGTCTGTCAGATGTACTGTTGGGAGGAGAGGAAACAGAGTAACCACAGGCAAACAAACTTCCAGAGCTAAAAAACAGCAAAAGGAGGGGATGAGAAGACAGCTTCAAACTCGTGCCCAGAAATCCATCCATAGGTGCCAGACAAGGAAAACTGCAGCGGGAAAGCACCCTAAGAAAGAAAAGCCTGATGCTAAAAAACTAAAGGTAAGGAGGAAACCAAAAAGGGCCTTTCTGAACTCAACAGTTGTAACAGGGATTCCTGAAAAGAGGCAGAAAGTCACATCAGAATCTTTTCCCAAGAAACCAGAGCAAGCTTCCTCCAAAGTCAGGAACTGGGAAGTAAGTGGAGATCGGGGCCATCCTAGCACTGTGAGCCGGCCCTCTAGAAGAACTTCTGCTGTACCATTACTTCGAAACTGTCTTGTTCTACCAGGTGAGAGCTAGCTACCAAAAGAACTTTTCTTTCTTTTTTTTATTGCCAGCACCTGGAAAAAGGAAGGGGAAAAGAAGGAGGTCATAGACAACGCAGTTGAAATGCTAGAGCTCCAGAAAGTGCAAAGCCAGTCTAATGTGAAACAAATACAAGTGTAAACTCAGCTCTTGTTCCTGGAATATGGGGACATAATATATTGCACTGTTCTACTGTGTAAAGCTGCAGATGTTGTGGATTTGAGTTAAAAGCACTTAGAATCATATTTACTAGTCTTCACCTGTACATCAGCAAAATGACCTTGAATGGTATCATATTGTTATGTTGGTATTATTAGTGCGTAATAGTGCACTATAATAAGGTAATTTAGAAGCTGTGTGAATTAATTGTGCCTATCTTAATTTTTTCACATAAGTCTAAAGTGCAAAAGATGTCAGTTGCTATGCTAGCCAATTAAATGAAGGTACATCAATTGGGGCTGAATTCTGTGTATTTTGTGTTTGTATATATGAGCACCTTCTTCAACACATATACTTGCCTGTTGAATGGCATTAAAATTAATACAGTATGATACAATTCAGATCAATTCAGTGCTTTCTTGACATGAAATATAATTTTACACATTTTTGTATTAACATTTTTTTTTCCTGAAATCATGTCCAAAGCAGTTGTTTTGGACGAAAAGTCACTGTGGGCTCTCATCAAGCAATAACGGACCATGCTGGTAAGGAAATACGTCTCTTTAGGGGACTGTTCAAATGGTGATGCCTAAAGTGAAATCTCAAACTCTAAAAGAAATACAGGGTTACGTTTTGGGGGTTTTTTTGGTTTGCTTTTAATAGCTTATTGATTAAGTTTGTAGGTGAATTTCACATTCCCTAGTGTGGGGATGGAAAATTATAATGCGAACAAATAACAGTGAGTTGTTTTAGAATGTCAACCTTAAGTTTGGGTTTCTGTGCTTTTCTGACTTTAATTGGGTGTACTGTTGGTTAAATTTTTATGGACTAGAGTTGAAACTTTCTTTCTAAACTTTCAGTAAAATATTTAAATAAACTCAGCACAACATCCATCTAAATGTATAAAGTTCAGATATTTGTTTAAAATACTTAGTTGAATTAAAATTATATTGCATAGAAATTCACATTTGGCCACTTACGTTCCAACTATTACGGTTTTATGGCAAAGAAAACCAAACCCATGGTGTTTTGTGTTTTGGTTTCCTTTTTTTTTCTTTTTTTAATAGTTGTTATGATGACAATCTATTTAATGTGGTTAGGAGATATAAAGCCAGTCTTGCAGATGTTTCTGTGCTTTGAAATCCAAGATTAATTATTCATTTGTAGTAAGTTAAGCACATAGTTAAACATCATCATAATCTGGGCTTTGGTTTTAAATCTTCAATTTGATGTTACATAAGCTATTTTACATTAAAGGTCTTAATAAGTTCTGTAGTGGTACAATACATTTCTCAGAACACAAGAAAAACATGGAAAAGACCAGACCCTGCTATTTCTGGCATTGAACATACTATCTGTGCGTTTTCCCCTCAGAAAATAAAACCATTCTTGATGCATTTTCGGAAGTGCCAAGGGTCACAGATCTGGACTGAGATAAAGGTGGATAAATGGTTTATTTTAATATACAGTATCTGAAGGAAATATAAAAGCTGTCATCATAGACCACATGTTCAGAGAATATTTTGGGGATCTTTATAATGTATATGCATATTTCCCAAGGTAAATAAAAGATGTGCATGTGTCAGTTAGAAAGTAAGTTCCTTTACAAGTCAGATATGGTCTGACATTTTTTTTATTTGTTTTGTTTTAATTTATTTTATTTTTTAAATAAAAGTTGATTTCTACGGATGAATTTTCCTATGGTTGTCAGTAGACACAGAATCTTACGACTGTATTGCAAGTCACTGGAAAAGAAAGGGCTATAATATAAATTCTTATAGCCCTCTTAACTAATTGTGCCTGTATAATTTAATATTTTGTCTAATAGAAAACTGATGTTTTTAAAGCAAAGTTTTAAAGGAACGGTTTTTATAGAAAGGCTAATTTTTAGATAAAGCAAAAGAAGATTTTTAAATAAAGTTTGTTTTAAAGCAAAGCTTTAACTCTATAGATAAGTCCCATTCTAACATATTTTTATGATACAAGAATGTTTTCCTATCTAACTTCTTCCATCTTATTTTTCACAGTATTTTACACGTGACGAGCATGAATTATTTTGTGTGTGAATAAATTTTAATGCACATTGTACTTTGAGAACACTAGTGCGTATTTGTTTAGAGTCAAAATGCTGTCATTAATTGTAAATTTGTTGTACTCCAGTACACAACTTTTCCTTGAAATCTTGAGTAATAAAAATGTGTTGAGGACTATAGAATGACTAATATTTTTAGACTGTAATGTCTTTTTTTGTTTTTGATAATAGACGCTCTTATCAGGGTGGGGTTTTTAGAAGAAAAATGTGTTATATTTAAATAAAAGTGTAAGTAGCTATATATTTTCCTTTAAAAAAGAATGAAAAAAGTTTGAAATGTAACAATTTATTAGAAGAGTAAGACTTGGGGTACAAATCTGGAAACATTACTGTGGTTGACTGTCAAAATAAGATTTACTGTAATCTTGGACCTTATTCTATGCCTCACCTTCTGAGTGTTCAGAAACCTCTTCTGTGCATGCTCAATGACTACTAGGAAAAAGAGGAAAGACTGCAATACGAGAAGTAAATGCAGAAACTGCTTTGAAAAGAGAATTGATCAACATATTTGCAAAACAAAATATTGTAGAGACACTCAATATCACGTGCAAGAAGGAGAAAAGGGAAGTATTCTGGGATCTTGAGAGATAGGCAAGCGCTTTTGTGTTAGATAAATAATACAGTTTCTGCCCTTATGCAATAGAATTATTTCATTAGCAACGTGGCTGAAACTTCAAAACATGATTGTGAAGTCTACATAAACAGCAGACTTGAGAGCTGAAATGCTTTCTGAAATTGATGGGAGTGTTGGTTGGTTTAGGGTGATATTTTTTGTTTCTATTTTTGTTTGGGGGTGCTTTTTCCTTTTTTTGGTGTTTTTTGCAGGGGGGGAGTGGGTTCTTTTAATGTTTGTGGACAAAGGTGTTTTGTCAATATGTTTGCATGTCCTACTGTAGAGAAGCAAGAAAAGAGCTGGATTAGAGAGTATTAAAGTCATACTTTTTGAATCTAATTGGCAGCAGTTAGAACCAAGATACTTAATAATAGTTTAGGAAAATGTTATCGTTTCTTCTTCAATGCCTATGCAATTTTGACCTGTAAGTTCATGGGGTTTTTTATATATCTCATAATTTTAAAAAGTCTCTCCCCACAAAAAGCACTCATTAAGCCTTTCAAAACAATCCTATTCTAAGCAGATAGATTTTTATTATTCACTAGTATTGTGAACCATGAGTGTGACCCAGTCATACTGTGCCTGGTACTAACCAAACATAGAATAGCAATCCCCCAAAACTTTAGTTATCCGACACTTGCACCTTTCAGTTCTTCACTAAATTTTCTGATAGGATTTTTTTGCTTTCTTGTTCTTTCTTACAAGTTTGCATCCAATGTTCCTGTAATTGTGTTATGAAAGTACCCCTCTGTGGGACACAGGTAAATGAGATATTTCTGTTTATAATGTGACTATGACTTAATCTGGAGTTGTGTTTTAAGTTTCATGCTAAATTTGTGCCCAAATGAGAATATGTGTTTTTGTGGCTTTTCTCTTCTTGTTATTAGTAATGTATTTTGCAATACTTTTGCTGGATATTGTAATTTTTTATCTGCTTCTATATCTCTGCCATCTGTGGTCACTTGACACACTGTGAGTTTGTAAGGATGCAGCAATACTACAGACTTGTCCAGTGCTGCTGCTGGATGTTCTTCCTCTGTATCTTCTGCTCATTTTATTTCAGATTTATTGTTTCCATTGTTTTTTCAGTATTTAGAACATTAAAAAAAAAAAAATCCAAAGAGCTAAATTATAGGACAGTATGTTCTGTTTGGAGGTAAATCAATGACAGGTAACAGAAGAGGATATTGTCCTGATCTGAAGTGTAGATGGCAGATTGGTACATGTGCTCCTGTGCTTGGGAGTCTGCTTTACTTCACTGAGTAGTGTAAACAGGAGTGGGATGATGATTCTTGATTCCTTTGGCGGTCTTCCTTTCTTTTACCCTTAGGGACACTCTGCCTGAGAGCAAAGTAATCTGAACTCATACTAGAAATAAAGGTTTTTCAACTTCTGGTGTTTTGGGGACAGATAAGAAAAGTAAAATGTATTTCTCTCACTAATGTAACTAATCCCAGATATTTTGCCTTTAATGTTTTATCTGCTAAGAATTACAGGATTCCTGGTAATAATTTTCAGAAAAATTTGTAATAGCATAGTTCTGAGCATGCCCAGAAGCAAAGGTTTTATTCCTAGTTTGTTTTGCAGTGATAAATTAATTCATTCCTTCAGCAGAACAAATCTTGTTTTAATAAAATAAAGACTGAATATGTGTTTTTGGAGTTTCTTTATTCTTGAAGTGGAATTTAACTTGAAGCTATTTGCTATAATTTGTTGCGGAAAGAACACTATGGAATGCTGTGGAATAAGCTATTCCTATGAAGGCAGACAGTTGTAATTTAAACAGCAGTTCACAACGGTATGATATAGTGACGTAGTGAAATCTTTTGTTGCCTTCAGTGAACGTCCTATTAATCCAATTCTGTGCCGACTGAAGCAACGAAATCCTAGGATGGCATTGAAGAAGTGATGGATACATGTAAAATGCCTAACTTCATAATGACACCATGAAACCAAGAAGCCCTGACCACATGGCAAGCCAGATCCCTGCAGAGCTTACTCATTAATAGTTTTTTCAGAATGTGCACTTATTAAATGAGGGCAGGGACTAGAAGTATCATCATCTTAGGCAGCTTTCTACTTTATGCAAAATGGTTTGACATCTCTGTAATCATAAATTAATGCATACTGAACTCTCTTCAAAACTGTATGCAACAATACTTGTAAGAGTATCTGATAAACAGTATACTAGAATACTTTGAACAGTATAATACTTGTTCTTTAAATTTGGTAGTCATTTACTATTTGCAACAGTGCCTGTTTAAACCACTGTGATGTTTTGCAGGAGCAATGCACACAGATGTGTCAGATCCATAAATGGCTGAAAGACAGAGGGGTATGGTTTCCTGAGGCTTTAGTAAGTCATAAAATTTCAGGACATGCTTTGCAGTTTTCAGTCCGTACTTAAAGATAGCTATGTATTATATCGTTGGCTGAATGAAGTTATTGCAGTGCTATCCAGTAATGATTAACTAATAAATAATTGTTCAACCATCTAAACAGGGAATTACAAACATGATACTAAATTTTAAGTAAGGTGATTGCATCTTTCATGGGAAATACAAGCAATTAACAATATGCTTATGGAGTGTTTAAGGGAGATCCAATCCAAATGGGTATATTTGAGAATTATGATGAAATTAATAGCATAGTTTTAGTTGGCTTTGGATTCACTGGAGTAATTAGTGTTATAATTACTGTGTTTCAATGGTTCTGGAAATCATAACTATTTTCTTGGAGTGCAGAAGCATTTTTTATGAAACGTATGAACACATTATTGCAGTTTGTGATTTAACAGTGTCAGCATTTCTAAACTTAGGTTCTTTCCTTGTCAGTGTTCCACTCTTAAGGAAAACTGAAAAAGAGTTTTCCCCAAATATTAGGATTCATAAGCAGGTTTTTAAAATATCACACGTCCTCAAATATAAATGTACTTTAATGTATTAAAGCTGGTCAGCTTCTCATATTTGCAGTGTCATACAGCGTTAATGTTGGTGCTGGTGCATCTGAAAATATTGGTTATAGCTTATTTAGTTGTGATTAATATTGTGCAAACCAGTTGCAGAATCAAAATACACCCTTGCTCACCTGTGCAGAGGGCTTAAATACTGTGCTGACCCAGAGATTGTGTTGTAAGAATTAACAGCGAAGCTGAAGGCAGAGTCCTTGGCATACATATTCCATCCCTTGTGAATGAAAGGCATGTGTATGACTTGCTTTTTACTACACTGAAATTTTAAGATGGGAGGTGGAATTGAGGCGTAAGACACACTATTTGAGATTGGAACTAGATCAATTAATATTCAGCTTTGGTTTTTGTTTTGTTTTTTTTTTTAGTGTTTATCTCTGTTTTATCTGAACCTTAGCAAACAGTTGTCAAAATCCATCTACTTCCCATAGTAGTTCGGCTCAGATTCCATCACTTGCTCTTCTGGTATGTTACTTTTATTTGCTTAATGCATGGATAATATTTTTCTTTACTGCTGCTCGTTTTATACTTTCAGCCACTGGTAAGGGGAAAAATGTTTATAACAAAGATTGCGCACATCTTTTTGAAGGCTAACGAGGAAAGTTGTAGGGCAGTACATAGCTATCAGCAGTTGTCTCCACCCACCAAAAGGAGCTCTGTTAAAATTCAGGTCCAATGATGAGTAATCAATCAGTTGCCCAAATGATGACAGAAATACTTTTCACTTTATTTGCATTAGACTCAATCTGCATACAATTAAAAACAAACATACTAACTTTTTGGTGACGATATTTTATGGATTTCTAAATGTGCGTAATACTTTAATTTTTCGATCTGTTCTAGCAAATTGTCATTTCCTGAGTTACTGCCAACACACTCTAGTTCTGATTGAATCTGGAGTCAGAGTAATATTGGAGACAAAGTCAGCATATTTTTATCTACCACAATTAGTTACTGTTCATACAGCACTTTCTGTGAATGTAAAGAACTCTTAAGTGTTCAGTATTGCCAAGAATTCTCTTCTCTATTCTTATTTTAGACATTAGTGTTCAATTTATTTTTTAAAATGCATTGATACATTTATATTTTTGTGAATATTTGTGTCATTGATAAGCACAATATTTATTTTTAGAGCTTAAAAGAGAACACTAATGAAATAGTATTTACTTATTTTTATTTCCAATTATACAGAAACTATTCACCTTTTCTGTGCTTAGCAGATTTCTAATTTTCCTCCCTCACACTCCATTTTAAAATAAGGCTTCATCTGCAATGCAGAGTTCTCCATCTTTATTTTCTCAGAGTAGGGTGTGATGAGTGTCATTTGGCTGTATCACGAATACAGTTTTATGTAATTATGTAGTTATTGCATATGCCTTCATAACTACCTCTGCCTTTTCATGGAAGCTCTAAAGGGGAGGCAAGCATCCCTGTCTGTCCCTAGTCCTTTTGTCTTGTTTTATTGCCTACCGCCTCCTTCTCAAGTTCCCTATGTAGACAGTGGGTCAACTCCTCTCTTTTCCTGTATTTCATTTAGCTCTACAATATGCTGGAAAACAAACACTTTTAATTCACAGAAAAAAAATGAGTTGAAACCTTTTTCAACCAGTTTTTTCTGTAAAAGATTCACGTTCGTGTGTGTGTGTGTGGAAATAACAAAAATCTGACTTGTATTTTGGCAATCTTTGTGTTTGCACCATCTCCTCTAAGCTCACAGAACTGCAGTAAGGGCTGAGGTTGGCAGGCACCTCTGGTGACCATCTGGTCCAATCCCCTGCTCACAGCAGGCTCAGCTGGAGCAGGCTGCTCAGGGCCACGTCCCAAAGATTTTGAGCATGTCTGAGCATGGACATTACACAGCCTTTCTGGGCAACCAGTTCCAGCATCTGACCACCCACACTCTCACAGTTGAAAAGGTTTTTATCTCTGTATTTAGAGATTCCTGTATTTCAGTTTGTGCTCACTTATCCTTTCACCACACTCTGCATGTCTGTTCCCTGGCTGGTAGCTGGACACTGCTCATGCTGTGTCCCCTGCTGTGCTGGCACTGTCCGTGAGGGCTGTGGGGAACAGCTGGCACTGAAACTCTTGCCCAGCTGTGCCAGGGGAGATTTTCTTCGAGTGGGGAACCCAGCTCATAAAGGTGAAGGTAGCTGTGACAATCACCTGTGTGGGCTTTGGTTTTCCTGGGGTTTACCTGGCTTCTGTGGCAAAGTCCTCTAAAGCAACTTTCTAAGGCTTGATCCTTCTTTTTATCCTACAGGAGTTGGGTTGTTTGGATTTTTGTTGTTTTTTTCATTTTCCCCACTAGATTTTTCCTTGATTCTCTTTTGAATGTTTCAAGTTACATGGCTTTACTGACTGCAGATCTAAAATTTCATAGTTGTATACTGCAATGATAAATTTGTTACAAGTCCATACAGTTCTTATGTATGTTCTTTTAATGACATTTTTTTCTGTTTGCTTTTAGCTCCTTTTGCTGTTGATTGACATTTTGTATTGGTTTACATTGAGTCCAATATTTTCTTCTAATTGACTTAGTATTAATTTGATTTGACAAATATTTTACGAACGTGGCATTCAGGGTAACTTGCTGAGGCTTTTTTTGTGGGGCTTTTGTACACTATGAGTTTCTTATTGTTTGTTTTGTTTCTTTCTTGTGTATGGACTTGCTTGCCTGTGTTCATGAGGAGTTTCTGTTTGGTTCCCTGCTGCTGATAATTAGATTAAATAGCTTTTAATGAGAAGCTGGAGGAACAGGAGTTAAAAGAGCCCTCTTTTGCTGACTCGCACTGCCATTGCTTTCTCCAAAGCAGGCTAGTGGCATTGTGCAAAAAGCCAGGTTCCATTAAGTGGTATTTTTATACTTTCTCACTTTATCTCCTCTCTTAAGGATAAGGGATGTCAACTCTGTAAAAATGTAGATTAAAAATATTGTAGAACTGCTAAAACAGTAACATTAGATTAACACATTTTGCCACTGCATTCTATCCTAAATTTACTATGAACAAAAACTTGATAAATTTGTATCAGAGAGATGAAGTTACAAACATTGCCAGTGTGCGAGCTTGCATTGTTTATCTCTCCTTTTATGCTTAGATTTACCTTTAAGAGGGCATTTTGTTTTCATTTGCTTTTTGTTTGAATACTGTGGCATGCCTCTCTCATCAATCTAAGTTCTTTCTCCTAGTCCATCTTAAATAGAATAAGAGTGCTGTATTTTTTCTTGGCAAATATACTTCTTTCTCATAAGTTTTTAGGGTGAAAGAATTAACATTTGCCAAAAAGTGACTTGTAAATCTGAGCTCCACTGTCATCAAATTGTATGAAACTTACAAAATTCTTTAGTTGCGTCGGAAGAGGTGTGGAAGATACAAGTCTGCAACTCGCTCTGAAATTTTATGTGAAATATTTAAGTTGTGGTGAGTTTGAGTTCCTTTTCTCCTTTTTCTTTGTTCAGCACTGCTTTAAAGAGCTACTTCGTGCTTTTAGCAGTGTCTTGACAGCCAAAATGCTGAGCCTATAAGAATTTGAAAGGACCGAGTGGTGAAATTCAAGCACGAGTTGACTTGGGTTTAAATGTCATGTTTCTAACTCTCAGACGTGAAGAGGACTATCACTTATATCACAGTCAAAGCAGTACACAGCTTTGTACTTTAAAAGAAAAATTTTCTTTCTAAATGATGAATTCCAAAGGTATTTGTATGCTAAACATGGCTGCTTTGTTGAGGAAAGGTTGTGGTAGTTTTTACTTAAAGTAAATATTTAAACTTATTGGACTTGCTGTAAGTGAAGGTCATGTAGCATCTCAGATGTCAAGAGGTCATTTTATAAGCAGTGTGTGGGAGGATACTTGCTCTTTTTTAGCATCTTGGTATTATATCACTTCAGGCAAATAGAATTTTTCTCTTGCAATTGCAAAATGCATATGTCTACTACACTGACAGTTATGTTGGAAGAATTATTAAGAGGCTCCAAAGACTTTTTGATTTTAAAAAAAAATTGTTGCATGTAGTATGAAAGGCTTTTATGATGGCATTCGCTGTGCGATATCAAGGTTTTATCCATTTATATTTTTGCATGTACTGGGCTTATTCATCAGCATCAAAGTGTCTAATTGAAATATGGATTTGAAGCAAATTATATTGAAGTAACTGAGATTTTGGACAGGTGGGTGTGGATCTTAATTTTGCAGTTTGAATATATGAATTTAATAAATACAAAATAAACTTTAGCATTGCTGTATCTGTTCCAGTCAAGGCAGGGCAATAGGACATGAATCCGGCCAGTTACAGCCCAAATCATCTAAGAGCTAGCTTCTGTCATCAGCAAGCTTCTGTCAGTTCAAGGGGACCTACCTTTGAGCTGCATCTGAAATCCATAGCATTTTGTGCTGATTCAGAGCCAGAGTGCTGCAGGTATAGCAGTGTTTGGGCTGAATTCAGCTGGTGTCAATGCAAAAACCTTCAGCGTCAGAAATGGGCCTGGATCAGGTCCCAAACATGATGTGCCATTCCATGAGGTATCCACTCCACTATTCATACTCCAAGAATATTTGTTCATTTTACTTAAATATATGAATTATTTTGATACACAGTTATCAGTAGTGAAAAAGCTTTACAACTGCAGCAGGCAGTAATTTTGACATGAGTCTACCTGCATAACCCAAGAAGTTCAGTCTCATTACAGTTTCTTACCTTCTGCTTCCAATTAAGAATCTATTTGGCTTGCTTTTCTTCAATGGCTTACGTGTTGAATAGTGTAAAATCAAAGACCACTTCCTATCACTCTGCCTCGAGCCAAAATGCTAATTCTTCCCGTGTTCTTAACTGGTGTTTTGATAGTATGTATCACAACACAGGCGACTACACAGCCGGGCTGCCAGCATACGTTCTCCTCCCAGCTGCACAGCTGCTTCAGGCAAGCTAACTATAGCTTTGTTTTTGTGAGTGGTATGTCAAAGCCATCTATTTATAAACCAAATTAGAAGATGCCTTGGAACTGTAATTTTTTCTTTCAGACTTTACTTGCAGCTATCCAGAAGCTCAGTATTCCATATACACAGATTTGACTATAAAATTTGAACTTGTCTGAATAATAAAAAATGGTATATTAAACTAAACAAAACAACCCTGTTAAATTATAAAATTTTGGAATATAGATATCAGTCAAAAAATTACAATATTGTTATACCTTTACCTGTAAGATGAATCATGAAGTATGTGTGGATATACTAGTAAAATAAAATTTTTCATATATATTTTTTCCATTTTCTGTAATTTCCAATTAGTTGCTTTTCTTGAAAATATTTCTTAGTAATAAACTGGTATTATGCTTGTTTTAAAGGCTGAAAGAATGAGGTAAAACGCTTAAGAGAAATATTTTAAACATGTTCACTAGTTTTGACCTTCTTGGATTTAAAATCAAAATGCATGCTGACTAATGTTAGAGGTTTGAATGGTTTGGATGCTGGTCCAAGTATCTGCTAGATATGAGGATCAGGCCCTAGGTAACCTGAAATGAATATCAATAAAAATGGCATTCAACATAAATGGTGATCCTTGATCATGTAGGGATAAGCAACATTCCAGAATCCACAAACACAAACCCTCCAATTAATTCTGATTTATAGATCAATATATCAGTATTGCAAGGGCTCGACTTTTCTGACTAGTTTGTAGGGGCCTGGGTGAAGCTGTGGAGTTTAGATCTGGATTATATAGGCTGGTCTGCACTAACGTCCTATGGGTAATATTTCAATCAGTAAGTAGCCAGCCTTTTCTCGGCAGAGCCATTCTCTGAGACTAGACAGCATAAGAAGCCATTAGACTACAGTTTCCCATGGATAGGTGATGTTAGGAGTCTATGTAAATGGTTTTGGAAGTGTTTTCTTTATTAAATACTAGTCTTCTCTCACAGATTAATCTCCTATAACTAAACATTTTCTTTTAAATATGAATGGCTCTGTGCCACTTTTAGAACACTTGGATTACTTTGTTAAATTATTAACCAGTTTTTATCATCAGTAGGGGAGTTTTTATAGAAATGAGAACAGGATCTTACTGGTTATTTTTAAAATGTGCCAGTGTGAAAGCTTGTATTTGTGACAAGGCTCATGAAGCATAACAGAGTTGTTGTACAGATTTTAAAGGAATTACGAAAATTAGAGATAGAAAATATTCTTTTTAGGCATAAAACTCCATCCAGGTTCAGTGTATTTATATTCTGCTTCTGAAATCAGTGAATGTCAAGGCTGTTCAGGAGCTCTTGGTATGTTTTTATTATATTTCAGGATACAGCTAGTAGGCTGTGAATATTGAAGCAAGGGGAAAGCTGGTATTTAAGTCTTAATTTACTGATAAGTATTTTCTGCCTTGACACAAGACATGGGTTGGCAGTAGGTGTATGTCATCTCTCTCTCCTGCTTCTTCTATCACTTGCATTAGGGGTTGCAGGTAGAGAAGGACTGAGATCCTGTTTTGCTTGAAGACCTGACAGGAGGAAGATCCAGCTGTAGGGGTATAGCTAGTGGATTACTGTCCACTAAATACTTGGAAATCCTTACTCCCAAGTTCTCCATGATTTATCTGGAGGATACCAATGTACCTGCTATCCATCAGTTTCAAATCCTGGGCTAATGAAGCATGGTCAGGCATGAAGAAGGCTCTGTAATGATGTCTGCCAGATCCTGAGCAGCTCAGCTTCTGGACAGGAAAGACATAGGTTCTTCCAGAGCTGTAGCTCTGTCCTCTTTGGTAGGCAGCTGAAAAACAAAACGAGTCTGTTTTGCTCCAGACTGTAATGAAACATAATGCAAGAATTTATCAGAATCCACCAGAAAATTGAATTACTTTTCTGCAGAGTGCATCTTGTCTGTTGTAACTGAAAATATTTTGGTAAAGGATGGTGTAACAAATGAGAGTTGAGAGAACGTGGGTGTCTCTTCCTCCAAGGCCCTACAACATTACTTTTTCAAAATAAATTTAGAAGTCTCTGTTTTACATTTCACATGCCTGTTCCAATTTTCCTGTTCAGCAGGTTAATCATGAAAGTATTTTCTGAACAAGAGTGAATGTCATGAAGATGATTTGTGAAATCTCTGAGAACTGGCATTACATGACCATTTTTAACTAGAAGTGTCAGTGCACCCAAAGTTAAAATTTAAGATTCAATGATATCAACTCTCAGTGCCTTATTATGCCGTCTTGTATTTCCGCTTTTCCTTTTTGCACTATGCAAAACCAGATTTTCTTTTCAATGGAAAATTACTAAATTTCAAAATTGTGTATGAATATATACTTTGTGCTGTTTATATAGCAAAATGCTCTTCTGACATTGGCAAGGCATATTCAGCAGATGGCTAGGGAGAGTCTAATCCTCTCCCTCCTGGCACAAGGAATGCTAATTACTATGTGCCTTGAGCAAAGAGCCTTCTAGATATTCAGCTGCCTTTCCTATTGGGGCATAAATGTCTGCTGGAGAACATAATGGAAAGATCTCCATGTAAATTCCTTGAGGACATCTTTACTGTAATTTAAAAAAAAAAAAAAAGAGAAATCTCTACTGTCTCCAAATGTCAATTGGAAAAGTAACGGGCCTTTCTGGCAGCCTAATGCAGATCATACCAAGGATTCATGCTGGGTGGAGCTTGGGTTTGGCAGAATAAGTGGGAAGAGATTACAACTGCTTTCATCAAAACAGAGTCAGATTTCAGGGGAGGCAGCAAAGGATATCTCTGTCTGCTGTTGACACAGCCATCTGAGACCTGTAAAAGACATGGTAGAAAGGTTACCAGATGAACATTTGGCACTTATCTCATTATTTGCAGTTTCGTTGGATTGACAATGAAGCATCGCTGCAAAGGAGCCAGAAAGGAGTCAGAAAAAAGACTGCTTGCCTGACATGAGAAAATCACTCAATGAAACCTGAGACATTCCACCATGAAAGTAACCCAGAGAGCTCAGAGTTGTTCAAATAGGGAGGACACCCCTAGTGCTGACCTAAGGTCCTTGTTCACAGCTGCCTCAATTCCAACAGCAACGTGACAGGAAGCCAAAGGATGAGAAAGACAAAAGGACACAGCCCTTGCCCTAGCACCTCCTGAGACCTAGCTGCCCTTACCCAACTGCTACATTTACTGACCTCTTATCGGCCCCTGCACCACCACTCAGCATGGCTGTAACAGTGACTTTGCTGTGGGGCTGCTCCTGCCTGATCTGGCTGGCAGCAGGGAGCAGGGAAATTCGGAAAGATGTTGACTAACATCTTCACTGGCAGTGAGATTTCCTCCAGAGAGGAGCCTGAAGACGGCCACGGGCCAGAGAAGGAACTCAGTGTCTGACCCACGTGCCTACCTGTGAGTGTGTGGTGGGGAGCCTTCTGGGCTGTTGGGAGGGAGCCAGTCACCTAAGGGCCTCCTCTGTCTTTTTGTATTTCCAACAAAGGCCTTCAGACCCAAACTGTGCATGTCTTGGGTGTGGTGTTTAGAACTTTTCCCAGTGCATTCTCAGTGTCTTTTACCCAGGAGCTTACCCTGCCAAACTGCTTCTCACCAAACGGGCCCCCCCACACCTGCCCAAGCCTGTCCCCAGAAGGTTGATGCCACTTGGCAACCCAGCATCTGGAGCTCCTCTGTGGCAATAAGCCAGTGGGGAGAATCTCCCTGCTCACGGTTTATGTGGGCAATACTGATTTGGTCTGGTTGGTATGATGGCACCAGTCAAAAGAAATCCAAAAGGAAGATTATTATTTACCAAATGTCTGTGCTTTTTAGAAATTAAAGTTGTTACTACCTGCTATTTGCCATCTTAATACGCTAACATACTGCTGCTAAAGTTTCTGTGCTGACTCTTTTCACTTGTCACTCAAGGTCGCGTGCTCACAGCAATTCCTGAATAAGCTCTTGGGCTCGGGGTCCGTCGCTCCTGACCTGTGTCACTGCTGCTGGGGGCCCTGCAAGGTCCAGGGCCAGAACTGCGGTGGGAGCAGATGAGAGGTAAACAGGGCAGGCCAAGCTGCAGTCAAAAGCTGGGAGATATGCTATTTGCACACCCCTATTATATGAGCATGTTATTTCTTCAGTGACCTAGTTTTATGAATAAAAAAGTCTTTCTTCTTCATAACTACAGTAACAGTTTTATTAATGTTCGCCACTATAAAGAAAAGGTTACTGTGTCTTAATATTACTAGGTTGCTTTAAAACCTATAAGATTCCATGAAAGTTGGGAGATGGCTTGTGATCAGCTGTCAGTTCTAGGTGCATGCTTCTTCAAGAAATGAGTCTGTAGGGATGACTCAGGCTTGGCAACAAAAGATGTTCCCTCTGTAAAACAGTTGCATCTGAAAATGTAAGACTGTTTCTTCATTGCTCTCTTGGAGAAGGGAGGGGATGGTAAGATTGCTAGGATGATGATGATGAATATTTTAAATGTGAGCTCTCACTTCAGCTGCGTGACAGCTCGTATCAGCCAAATAATGTTTTCTACCCTGACTGGATAAGCAGATTTGTGCTTCCAGTACAGATTCTGGTTTTGGCTCTACAACTGATTGCCTTTACACATTTATCTGGGACCAAGAAGGCTTCTAGAAACCTGAGTTTATATGTCAGTAGAAACCTATTTGTACGCTTATCTAAACCTAGACGAAGGGCTGTTACCATATGCCCACATCTATAAGGGCTGTTCTTGCAATAGAAAAGCTAAATACACTTGAAAAACAGACAGAGAGGTTTTGAGTGTGGTAGCTCCTAGGAGGTAACCAGTGCTCTTTTACACTGGTCTGGGTGCTGCACCGCAGTGTAGGTTGGGAAAGTCGAGTTTAAAACAATCAGGCTCAAGAAAATAGGGTCATTCTTTAGCTAACATAAAACAGGCTGGCATTTTGAATTGTACTGTTGAGTGGCCAAACTTCCTAAAGCAGAAATAGAATTGCATGGGTTTCTTGTGGTTGTTACCTAGCAAAATAATGCAAAAGAGATAATTCTGATTACATTCATTTTGATAAAATAATTTTTCAGTTGTTTTTTTTACAGTGATCCTTCTTGTCCATATCCATTCAGCTATTGTTATTCCCCTCTTAGAGTTTGTAGGGAGTATAATGTTGTGATATACTGTTGTATTGTTTAAACAGAGCCTGAATTGCTGGATGGTAAAGGCTGTTTAGAAGCAGTTGTCTCTTCTACAAGAAAAGTCAATTTGTCTATAAGCAGAATGAGCTAAAAGAGACATTTTGAAAAAAAAAACAAGCAGGAAAACACTGTCCAGTGGAAAGGGCCTTGAAGTGCCTTTGGCTGGCAGAGGGCAGATTGTCCTTTGGACTGTGTGGTTAAGCTGCTTTGTACCTTTGGGCATGTCCTCCTGCTGTTTAATGCTTCAATCCACCAAGCTCTGCCAGCTGAAGCATATTTGTTTATTTAAGAAATTCTTTTGCAATCCAAGCTCCACATGCAGTATCAACCCATGAGAACAGTAATAAAAATTAAGAATAATTCAAGTTTCTGTGAGTAAATACTTTATTTTGGAGCCCTATGACCCAAGTTTTGTGTATGCATTTGATATGGGAATAATATTTGGTCTGAAATACAATTTAGTCAGCAGTGAGATTTTTTTAAATTTAGGTTCTTGTTTAGGTGCTTGATGCTTGCAATGCTTTGATTCTCAGCAAGCAAGTAGGAGCAGCTAATTTTCTGGAGTTACTTGCAGTAAGCAAATATTTTCTGCTGTTAATGTATTTCTGCAAGTTAATGTATTCTTATGGTTTTCTTAATATTTAGGAGAAATTCTTAAACTGTGATATTGTAGATGGCGCAACTAAACCTTAATTGGAAGTATGGACTGCTTTTGATGATGTCTGTCTTTGAGCAGTAGCTGGCACCTGTGTGCACACAGACAATTGTGCCTTGCCCCGTTGCTCATCTCCAGCAAGAAATTGTTCTGGCATCATTATACACTGAAGTCTTTGGTTTCTCAAGGCAACAGCCTTGAGAAAGGAAGTGACCTCCTCCTTTATTTATGTGGCTTCAGGTGTCCACATGTAAAAAACAGGATGAAGGGATGAGAAACTGAAAGGTGGTTAATGCTGGAGTATTTCTTAGCCATAAGATATGGATGGAACTTGAGCGAGAAAAGCAAATTAATTATTGCTAATAAGAAACAGTTTGGTAAATAATAATAGAAAAAGTTATTCTTGAACTATGGGTTTTGAATAATGAACCTGTTCTTGGCAATAGGGAGTATAGGAAAACTAGCACTTTTTCAATCATGTGTGCTACAAAGACACTCCACACAAGGTAAAATGGTGCCGCTTTCATTTCCAAAGATGTCTTAAAAAACATGCTACATTTCCATAGTAACAACAAATAATAATGTGTTTAAACTTATGGTTAACTAGTGGGATAAGCAATTCCAGAAAACCATGGGGAACATGCTTATAGAGAAATAATAAGATCTTTGAAGGGTGACTAAGTGTGAGTTCATGTGGGTGAAAGGAAAAATGAATGCAGCAGGGTAAAATTTCACATCCCCCAAGTGTGGGTTCTTGACATGACAATCCACATGGTCACAGGCTGTGTGTAGCTACTGTGGGTGTGAGAGAGAAGTAACTCCTTTCATGGTTGTGAGCACTTCGGGAGTTTTGTGCTGTTAAGATTTGTGGCTGAGATTTTTGTCCAGAAAATTAACAAGAAGCCTGAGGGGTACATACTACATTGGGGAAAGACTGTTTGGATCTTATTTGCATTTGTACAAAGATGACAAAGCAGAAGAAATAAACCCCTGAAGTGTCTGCTGCATTATGGCACTGGCAGTTCAAGTCTGGTAAACTAGTAAAATATTGCCAGGCTGTGATTCTTTCTATTCTTTGGGAGACTGAAAATTTATTCAAGCTTCCCTAGGAAGCAAGAATCTGCTCAAGGAATTAAGAGTAGAAATTATGCAAAACATTCACTGGGACCTGTGTGTAATTTAGATGCAATGTTACAAAATAACTATGTTGATGTTACCAGGTGTCCTCTTTGGCAGATGGGTCATGAAAATGACCAGATCTGGGACTAACCTCTTTAAAATTTGGGAATCCATAGCTGTAGACTGATTGGCAGGGAAAAGCTGAAAGAGGACTTTCTTTGTTTGTATAGAAAACTTATAAGGAAATTAATTTAGAAGGTCTTTGGTGTGGGGATCATAACACACAAATTTGTGATCCATGTCTAACATTGCAAGTTTATTTATGTGATAAAAAATAGATTTTAGTAACTCAAATGTGTTGGGGACACCCTAGGGCTTTAGTGCAACAATTTGATAATACTTTGCACTGTTTTTTCTTAAAAATTCAGACCATGTCTCTAGAGAAATGATGGTTAAATGTTTTAGGCTCTCTAGGGAATCGGTGCCAAAGCCTAGATACAACATCAAATAAGAATCTTTCAGGGTAGAGTGTTTCATGTCTGATTCATCCCTGTGCTTAATTAGGGAAGGAGCAGGGAAACTGGTCCAAATTTGTCTATGAAGAAAAGGCAGGGTGCCTAATTGGATATAACAGTTTCTGGGTTTTTTTCCTCCTGTTTTGTAGAGTTGCATTTTTTTGGAAACACTAAGATTTTCCTCGTGATGAACATTGCTGCTTCTCAGCATTTTTACCTATCTTGTATAGCACAGTATGACAGCAGTGATGACAGCAGCATCAGCACAGGTGTCTTTTGAATGCAAGATTGTGTACCTGAGCAGCACCTCAGCACCTGCCAATTATAGAAGGAAGAGTATTTCTATTTTCGAGTGAACATTATAAAAGTAACTGTAACACCTTTAAATTCTGCATGTCCATGCCCAGTGAACCATCTTCCAAGCAGCAGTAGCTATAGATAATAAGTTCCTTTTCTCAGGCTAATGCAGCCTTTACTCTTTGGAGCCTCTCTGTGTTGAGAGATATTTTCAACTTCAGTCTCATGAAATTTTTACCTATCACTTGGGCTTAGATGCTGCAAGCATCGAAAGCCTGGTCATTTCTACCATTAGAGGGCGAGAGCTATTAGTGCTAGCGTTGCCACAGAACAAATGGGGGGGCACAAGAGCAAATGAGTTTCTATTGGGCATGAATAAATTCAGGCTGGAAAGCAGGAGGATTTACTTAGTGATTCTAACCATGATCATCTGAAACAGCCTTCCGGTGGTAATAGAAGGGCAAAGCCCCCAGTTACTTCTAAATGCAATGTATGGAATGAACGGTGCAGTGGAATAGCCGGGGGCTGGACTTGATGACTCCAGAAATCCCTTGCAGTCCTCTTCTCCCCTGTGCAAGTGTGTCACAGAATGAGTGATGATATCATCCCTCCGCTTTCCAAAGCTGCACTGGAATAGCTGCAATCTAGCTTTTTTAGAATCTGCAACTTGGAAATGTTTGATCAGCTGTGGCAAGCCCTTGGGATGTGAACTCCATGTACTTATTTTGGCGGATATCTAAATCAAAGTATATACCTAAATAAGATTTCCTCTGCCACCCCGTCATACTTTTTGACACTGTTTTTACATTTTACCTCACAAGAGTGAAACAAACCAGCAAGGAGCCGGCTGCTGTCACAGCCACAGTTAGAAGTGCTTGCTTATTAGAAGAGCAGCCTTTTTTCTACCTGCTGGTGGCATATGTTTTATTTGCCAAGTATATTTGTATCAGAACAGTTGACAAATGTGTTCTAGGTAGCCTCATTGACCAGCATGTTTCTGCTGCTGCTCTATCTCTCATTAGGAATTTGGACAATATGGTGAATAATTGGAGGGTTTAATATCATAATATTTCCATTGATGGCATAAACCCTCAGTGCAGTCTTGTATACAATTTCTTACACCCAGTTGCTTAAACACTGATCCTACTAAACAGCTTGTAAAATCCTTTGGCTATGAAATCTTAGTTAGTTATACAAGAGGACCCAGTGAATTAATTCTGAAATTAGTCTGGCATGGTTTATTCAAAATAATTTTTCCTGCAATCAGAATTAAATGATTCTAAGTTTCACCTGGATGGAATTTGAACTGCAGTTAATAAACCCTCTGACCCATTTGCTATTAGCAGCACAGCTGTGTTCCCTTTCCTTCCCTGCTGAACACTGGTAAGATATCTTCTATTTATCATTTAACTTTCTTCACTTGACCTTAGCATTAACATTTCACACTGTTAAGGGGAGTGGGCTGGCAAGTATATCCCAATTACTGTGTATATTCTACCCTGGAGTGCTGGAACATACAGTACTTGCAAAAGACTGTATTTGTGCTCTACCACTGGTGAGCAGAGTTATTAATGATGTATACAGAGATCTTGGTAAATTAGTGACAGTTTGGATGGAAAAGTGGCATTTTTACTATATTTTATAGTATTACTGTGTTTAAAATAGTGTTGTGCCCAATATTGTACATAGAGGGGCAAACTGGTTTTAGGGCTCTGTTGAATTGTGAAGAAACAGGAAAAAGCTCTTTCTCTAAAGTATATGAGATTGAAATAAAGATGGAAAAGTAATGGAAACCCAGTTTTGTTAGACCTACAGTTTGGAAAGTGATGCTTTTTCCGAAGAATCTAGGGTCAGTGCCCTGTTTCCTGAATCTGTCTTATGTACTTGTCACATTACTGTACCACTTAATGCTTCCCTGATCCCTCAGTGGCTAAAATAATCAAAATAAATGAAAAGTACTTTTTTTTCTGACTAAATGCTGTGTTGCTGCTGCGTTGTTAGGTGGTGGGATGTGTAGCAAGAGATGGTCATAGAATTAAAAAAAAAAATTTAACAGCACTTCATATAGCAATATTCTCTCTCACTCTACTTACTGAGGAGCTCCTTAAGAATAGCTGAACGTGGAGAATTGGTGAGTATTCAAACATGAAGGATTAAAACCAGTTATATTAATGCAATGCATTGTTCATTGCAATTACCAGGTTTCTTGTAAGCATGAATTATCCATACTTACAATGCATATGATATAAAGTAAGGAAATATGGGTGGCATGAAGTTTCAGTACAGCTTTGTCTTAGCTGTTAACCCCCTGTGGAGAAATAGAGAATGGCTACCTCCTTCTTTTGCATGCAGATTACAGGTTGTGTGCATTTGTTATGTGCCAGCTAATGAGGTTCTATTGTTAAATGTCCCCTGCGTAATTACCACTTTTTAGACTTGCAGCATGCTTGGTACCCCTCCTAGAGCTGTTCAATTTCTCCTGTTATTTACAGCATTGGCTGGGCTTCGCAAACAGAAAGGAAATTTCTCTTAACAGGGGTCTGTCATTTTGTCTTGTGTGTACAGCACAGAGCACAGCAGGACCTGTGCCTACGGCTGAGCCTGCTAGTGCTACAGTAACGTGAGTTACTGTAAATCATAATCAGACCTGACTACTGCCCTGTCTTGACAGCAGAGTTCAGCAATGGCTGCTTCTGCCGTGCTGTTTGCAGCCCGTGGCGTTTATACCCTTCATCGCCCAAGGTCAGCCTGGAGCTGCCCAATTGGAACCACCTGTTACTACCAGTGACTCTGCTAGTGCTTTACTCTTCTGCAATGATCATCACTGTTGTAAATTCGATGGCCAGTGTTCTTATCCTTGCAAAGACTTTTTGATAAATCGGTCATCCAAGTTTGTATCTCCTGAACTTGTTTCCTTCATATTCCATTCACAACAGAAATATCCCCCTTTCTGTTAAAATGAAACCCAGTTTTTCTCTGTAGGGAATATCCAGGAATATCCCACTTTTTTATTTATACAAGACTTGTTACATGGATTCTTGTAATAAATGTTAGATAAGAGACTACTGTTGAAATCCAGAAATTTTCTTTATTTTCTAGTAAGACACCGTCTTACTGTATTCACTCAGCAAGATCTATATTATTTATGCCTTGTAAGGAATAAGTTATTTAAAACCATATTTTATGTACCGATTTTCCCAGGTCAAGTGAGATGCTGACTTTTTTCAGGAGACATCAGAAAAGGCATTTGATTGTGTTGGAAGGTTGTATCTGATCGAAAGTGATGGGTATACCCTGCATGGTACACATTTGCTCCCCAGCCAGTCTTGAAGCTCAGGCTGTCAGCTGTTTCCTGTGTGCCTCTGACTTAGATGTTTCAATTTCTTTCACTGGATACAGATGCTGCTACAATAATCCATACTTCTGGTATTTTGTTTTCAGACATCTGCAGTGCAATCTATCTGGGATTATTTCATAGTGCCTTTCAAAGTTGAAAGCAAATTAAAAAAGCAAAAAGCAGCTGTCATTCGTAGTAGGACACTTCATCTTGAGCTGATTATGCTCTGTGAACTGTATATGACCATCTGAAGGTTTGCAGCAGGTTTACGAGACACAGCTTGAGCTGCATGCCCATCAGGGCTTTGGAGAATAAGCACGTCTGCTTTAGATGGTTATTCAGGTGATAATTTCTGCTGCAGGCTTGTACATGAGTTAAAAGAACTTAAGAAAATCTCTGTCCTAGACCACCTTTGTAAAAATAGGCAATCATTATTTTCTACTCTCAAAATCTGGCCAGCAGATCCAATCAAGACCTGATAGTTCCAGAGAGCGGGTGTTTCCAGCATTCATTGTTGCTAGGCTTGCTTTTTGTGTGTTGTGAAAGTTAATTTCTGGATTTGTTTTTTTAATTGCATGGTCATTCTACTCTTTTGTCCTTTGCTCTTAAACTAATTTTTTAATTGTTTAAGAGCAATTTAAATTAATTTATTTTAGATCTGAATGTACTGACATAACTGATCCTTTGTTCTTTTTCTATGTTTATAGGAAGAAACATGAGCTGCTGTTGGTTGAAATAGTCTAGTGATATCTAATGGTGTAGAACAGCTGGGCTGAGTGGGCTGCACGGAAAATGTCTGGGAACCTGAGCCTTAAGGAAGGCCATTTTATACAGAAAACTGGTATAGCTTTCTCCTTGGACCTAGACAACAGAGAAATCCTGAGGCACATTTTATGGGGTTTTTTACCCCTGCTCATACTGTGGATCTATGTCTTCTATGTGTTTGCTGTTACAGACCTGGATTTTGAGTTTCCACAAGCAACACCTATTTGACCAGCATGAAAATTCAGAATGAATTTTTAAAAAAAGTAATAACACTAGTGCTATAAAGTAGTCTACATGGTAATGATCTAAAAAACTGTTTATACTTTCTAAATTAACAATGATAATGAGTTCAGGCTGGAATGTAGAGAAAATTATGTGAAGCAGAGAAAATACCTATCTTTCTGGAAGTCCATGTGGTATGCAGACTCAGATTAGAAGGCATAAAATGACAAATAAAAAGCAATATCCAGACAAAAAAAGAAGAAACATTTTTATTTCCTCAGGAGCAAGACCTGCACCAAAATAAAGCAGATCTATTCTTGGGTATTAGAAGTCTGCTGAGCAAAGTGTTCGTTAAGAACTCCGTATCTAAACTTGTCTCTGAACTCAGGTTTTCTGACTCCTGAAGTCATGGAATGAATACAAAGCAGCAGATTCATCCTCTCATATCTCTTTGAAGTTATTTTTATCTTTGCAACTATTCTTCATATTGGTGGTTCACCCCAGGCATGCTGGACTGAAGTATGAGAGATACTGTTCACTGCACAGAAATGCACCAATCCTGTTTGCAGTCCAGGCTCTCCGCTGCTGAACACAGCATAGCAGAGCAGATTTACACCAGGTCAGTCTGACCACGCACCTCCCTGCAGTCCTCCTCCTTGTTTATTGTACACATATCCATTTTCTTTGTCAATATATGTACACTTTTTTTGGTAACATTTGATTCTCACCTCCACCCCTCCTTCATTGCACGGGTTAGCTGCAGTTAGTAAGGGTGAGCGGGTCCCAGGGTCCAAAGAGAACGATGTGAGGATGCAAGGAACAGAACTGTTAGCTGGAGGCGCTGGGAGGGAGCAGAGGGAGAGCCTGAATATCCGCACAACTCTTGGAACAGAGGCTGTTAATGCATCCCTCTGCAGTAGCTGGGGACTGCCAGCTCTGAAATGGCTCAACTTGGGGAGTTGCCCGGGGCGGGGAGACCCGCCCGCCCCTGCTCTTAGAACAAGCTGACCCTACTGCTCTTCAGTGTCTCCGGAGACTCTTCGGAACTTTGCTCAGGGCTGATGGATTTCAAAGTAATTTCACTCTGCGGGAAAGTTCTTTAAAATAATTCCCAAACCCAGCTGGTTGCAGCTGTGCGCGCGTCAGGGGCGGAGTTTTGTGCGGTGCCCCGCGGGCAGTCACGCACCGTTCCCAGCTGCCTGTTCAGCCCATTCGGCCGCGCCCCGCCGCAGCCGCGGAACGCCGCGCCCGGGAGCAGCTCTGCGCGCAGCTGGCGGCGGTCACCCCGCCGGCGGGCGGCACCTCCTGGGTGCACAGCGGGCGGCGGTACTCGAGACGGGCACGGCGCGTCCTGCCCCGTCCCGGTGCGCG
>WBMZ01015966.1:0-24742 GCA_013400975.1 Atrichornis clamosus
AAACCTCATGGATGCTTTGAATTGTTTTTTTACCCCCCTCTCCTCTATCTGGCTGCAAGAAGTGGGGGGAAGTCTGTGAGCCTGGGGAGTTCCTGGCCTCTGGCCAGGCTCAAACCAAAACAGTGTGGCAGCACAATAGAAACATCAAAACTTGCCTCATCATTTAAGAACTAAGATTAATGCATTATTTGCTAGCTGTAATAACAGGTATCAACAGGAGAATATATGCAAGTATATTTGCTGGGATCAAGTTCCCAATTTCTCTCAAAATAATTCAAAGGAAAAGAAATGAGCATTCAGTATGGGTTCAGAAAATCTGCCATAACGGGCAGTTTTTCATTACCTTTTTCTTCCACAGTACTTCTAGGAGGTGTTTGTGTTACATCAGTATCTTTGGACACTTTTGCTGCATCATCTGAAATAACTTCCTACGTTATTTTGAAACAAGAGAGAAAAGAGCATCTTACTACACATTAAAAATCATTATCAATTACTTACATTAAAAGCCCACTACACCCTAACACACGAGTAGCTAATTTTATTAATCAAGGTTTTATAATGTCTCTTAAAAACTTTGATGCTGAGAAGCTTAATCAGAAATCCGTGGGTGGACAGTCCCAAATCTACTGCATGTATTCTTAAAAAGAACATCTATTTTGTCCTAATTCCTGTTTTGATTTAGCAGGAATCAGTGCAAACCCAGAACTCAGGTAAAGTCCAATACCCTCTTGAAGATCTCAGATCAGTATGTCCATGTAGATGCTGAACTGACTGGACAGCTCTGATCCAACAATGCTCCATGAGATCCCAAGCTCCTAACTATTGTGCACATCAGTCCTCCACACCTCAAATGGATTCAACACAGACCCCTGCCTTTTTCTGTTTTGTTTTTTTTAAATGGTCTCCCCCAAGAAAAGTATCATTCTCTAGTCAGTTATTTTGTATTCAAGACAACGCAAAAGTAGCTTAATAATGAAAACATCTCCCAAAATAACCTACTATAACAATAAAGACTTAGATTTTCATCTTATTTACAATTGCAGAACATAGTTCTTGAAAATACCTTAATGTTATCAGGTTGTATTTTGGAACACTGACTTTGTTCACCATCTTTTAGTACATCCTGAGCAATCGGCTGGTTGCCTGCAAAACCAACAAACAACTGTAGTGTTAAAGAAGTGTCTTCTGTATTTGTGTATTTTCATGCCACTCTTCTGTCAGCTCACTATTACTGAGATTCAAAAGTCTGAAAAGCAGCATCTTCCTTACAAAAATATGAACAGAAAGTTATTCTAACCACTCTTCGGTAAGGGAAGACAACACAATTACAAAAGAGAATTACGTGTTTCTTGTATGTTACAGGTGTGGTTTGTTTTGTTTTTAAAGAGAAGTTCAAAATTGAAATTAGACAGGTACCACATCAAGAAATAGAACACCAACCTTAACCTCAACCCACCCAGAGACAGAGAAAGCAGTTAATGTTATGTGGGACACTAATGAATATATGATTTCTAATTATTCACTTAATCAAATCAAAATTCTTAGAAGAAGAATAAAAGCTGTTATAAATATGGTATTATTAATTATACTACCTTTTTTTCTGATGCTGAAAAGACAAAAGAAGTTGAGGCCAGAGCTTGAAGATATATTACATAGACAGTCTTATAATTACTATATCAACAAAATGCCCAACTTATTTCTATGTTAATCTAAATTAAATTTAGAAATGTCTATGCCATTCAGTGAATTGAATTCCTTCTCACTTTTTGCTTCCAGACAAATAAAAGGCTACACTAAAACTTAGTTCTTTCCAACCCAAGAAAAGGAAGCATCCAGCCTCACAAAGTCTATTGAATGTTTAGATTTTCCTCTAATGGTCGGCTTCCTTATCTGTGTTTTATTTTAACAGGGTAAAATTAGTAATTATTTTAAAGACTAAACAAAAAGGTTTCTTCACTTACAATTGAAAAAGCCACTATAATGCTCTCCAGTGCAGTAATTCAATTTGTTGTAATATTTTTATCCATTATATTAAGCATAATATTAAAAGTTGTTTTGGGATGATAAATTGCTTTGGAGTTTGGAATTCCCCATATTCCATTCTTTTCTCCAAAATACTGTTTACTGCCTAACTGCAGTAGAACTTGGTTTTACAGCAGAAAAGCTTCGCACAAGTTCATGTACTTCTGTATCACTCACATGTTTCTTTATCCATTCTTTCTGAAGATTTACATTGTATTCCTCTAGATCTACGCTCTTCAGTTATCTTGGTATCCAGGTTTTCCACCTACACATAAAACATAGAGAAAGATAACTTTTTTTTTCTATAAAGTTTATAAACACAGAAGGGAGAAACTTTTTCCTACTTGCTACTTACAAGTACAACACACATTAAAATGAAAAGTAGCAGTTTACAAAAAGGAATTTATTCCTAGAGCTCAAGTAACTACTGCTATAGAACAGCACCATCAAAGATCTTCAAACCTGTAACATTTTCAGAATTTCTGACTGATATTTTTACTGAAAAAAGTCTCAGAATTAATCAGGCACCCTACTACATGTTACAGAAGTAGTTTATCATAGCAAATCACACAAAATATTTCTGGATTTAAAGGACATTCTCTTACATGCAGGAATAGAAGTATCTCACTAGCACCAGAAATGTGGCCAACAAGCATTTCAATATAGTAACAAATAAATTTACTACTCAAGTTTAAGCAACCACAAATACATTTGCAGCTTGCTAGCTGCATTAAATGTCTTGTTTCTGCTCCATAACGTACACTTTACATTTCCAACTTTCCCAGTTATCCCTCTTATAAGTTCTTCTGAAATCACAGCAGACTGCATTAAGATAGATTTCTAATAGCAACCAAAAGCTCCAAGAATAATCCCTATTTTTTTTCCCTCTACTTTCATGGAGATCAATCAAGTTTCTCTTTTCTGTCAGTTAACAGTCCTGGAATAGTCACAGACTGTGGAACAACAATAAAAGATTTATTTACTGGCAGATTTGAAAGAATAATTAGACATCAACCTACACAGCTGCACAGTCTCAATATACATAGACTCTGCATATACAAAAATAGTATTTTCCTTTAGAGAATATTTAATGTAAATAGAAGTAAATTCAAGTATGAAAAAAGCAGCACAGACTTAGTGAATAAATTTAAAAAACAAGAACTTACATGAGAAGTTTCTAAAGGAATACTCCTCTGCAGCAAATCTATTAAAAATAATTACAACACAATCAGAAAAGCTAAGCAAGAGCAAAGTATCACAATATCCTCTACTTCACCTCTCTGAAAGGATTCCAGAGAAGCTGAAACTATGTAAAACTTACTTTCAATGTTGGAAATAAGAGACATCCAATCTTACCTTTAACAATATATCCACAAAATAAAATAAAAATATGGATTTCTAAAGCACAGGATAACCGAGAATCACTTTATGGTTGAAATACAGGCAACCAAGGGGCTGTCATCTTTGAAATGTATGATGACTTTGACATTTCAAACATAGTTCCATCATTTGAATGAATCAGAATTTCATCCATCACAGTCTTAGATACTGGGATCTTGGGATGAAGTAAAACGCGATTAGGCTGTGCTGTAACATAATGCTTTCAGAGGACTAAAGTCTGCAAAATTGTGCAAGTGACACCTGTAGCTAATAGAGTGCATGCAAAGAAATTGTCCAATTGCTAGACTCTACTACACTCTAACCGATGAAGTACAATCTTAGCCTTCATATCACAAAAATGTGGAAAGTAATTACAAGAGCTGATGAGTGGTCTGGAATTTGAAAGAATTCCGTAACTTTCAATACATAAAGAGAATGATAAAGAAGCTGCTCTATCAAGTGTCCTTAAAATCTGATTCATAAAAGCACTGAATTAATAATTAAAAAAAGCTGCTGAAACATTCCAAGCAACCTTCCTTTCAGCTACAGTAAGGCCATAAACCTATAATGCAATAAAACCACTCTTTTCACATACCATTTTATGTATTTTGCAGCTCTTTTCTTAAATCTACATGTTTTAGCAACAATTCTTTCACCGCTATACTGCTGAGTTGCACATCTTTCAATATTTAAAGCAGTGTCAAATGAAGAGCTAGTTCCTACCCACTCAAACAGCAATGATTTGTTTACATTCCAAAGAATCTTGGACTACTAAACTACTGTGTCTGCTGTTCATACTCATGACAGGACACACATTTGTCTCTTAAACAACTTCCTTTTACGTACGTTGAGCTGTATGGATATATGCATGCATATATACATATAAGAGAGACTATTCTGGGGGAGAAAAAACCCCCCTCTCTACCAAGACCTACAAAGCATTATTCTTCAGCCTGTGTCATATCCAACTTGATTTAGACAACAAATGGATTTTTCTTAAACATTTTACAAGAAACAAGATTATCACAGCTAGTTCAATTTGCACATTTTAAATTTCAAATACTGTCTGTGTGGGTGACTGAGTGATGGGAAGTGGCAGAGTTTTAAAGGCACTTCAAAGAAACCTCACAGTACAGAAAAACTATTCAAATTTTAGATCTGCAGTACTGAAGTCTACAGTCTTGTAACTCATTCTCAGGGTTTACATTTGCTTTCTTGTGAGCAGAGCATAACTCTTATCACTCAGCTGAACATACACCACTGTATAACCAGGTATATGAATCTAACCTACCGTAAGAACAAAAGAATTCCAAAGTTTTATACCAACTCTCATATCTCACCTTACTCCAGTTTCTGTTTTCTATTTGGTAAATGGTTATTTTAGTATGCATGTCTAAAAATTTAGAAGCGAACTTAACAGTGTGTCCTTTCACAGATTTAGGCTTTAAGCTGCAACTTTCTGTAAGAGGAAATTCATCTTTAACCTCCCTGGACAATAAATGCAACAGTATTTGGTAACAGTAACACTGGTATCTTTTGGGATTCATTTTAGTTCTGCTTGTTATTCCAAGAATTGAGGATTAGCTCTCATCTGGTAGTGTTGTAAACATCTTTGTAATGCATCTGGAGCACAAAATCCATCAAGATGAGCACAAAGCAAGCATTTGTTTCTGCTTTAACAGGAAAGCCAAACAATTGCAACACATACTTTGGTTTTGGGAGGAATATATTATTTTTTTCTTTTGGTTCTACTGAAGATTAGTTTAGTACATGGAAAAGGAATTACTGAGCACAGATCCAAGTTGACTAATTGAGGTTTCTAACTAGATGATTACCTACTTATAACCGCTCTTCAAATTTGAGTGGATGGCCACAAATATTTTAATCTTTTGGAGAGCAAGGAAGAAAAAACCCTAGAAATTTTCTGTAAAGTCTGTGTGACTTCTCATATAATACTTATTATTTTCATATCCTTGCAAGGCCTGTCACAACACCCAAAACCCAGGATGTTCTAAATTTATGAGGAAGAAAGCCATTCCTTGGGGAAGTTCCTTTATCTTTCCTGGTGTATGTTTTTCTGTATTTATTGGTTTTAAATAGAATATTAGCAATCTACTTTTTAAAAGTCTTAAATGCTGTTTTTTTATGCTATCCTAAATATCTTTCAGCATATTATATTGGAAGAAAAGTCTGACCTTCCTTTCTCACGAACCAAATTCAAAGCCTCCTGAACGCCTAGAAACATTTAAAGATTTCTGAAGGCCTTCTTCAATTCCTTTATACATCATATATAACAAATCTGCAACCCTCCCATAATAAGCAATAGTCCCTTCAGCAGGAAAAGTAAGTTGTCATCAGTATGAAAATCACCTTTTTGCAATTCTTTAGTATGAAGATCCACACATCCCTCTTCACTTCTTGCACTTTCAGGCTGTTGTGACTAAATACAAAACCAAAAGAAACAAATATTGCAAATATTCAGAGCAAGTACATCTCACTCCCCTCCTTCATGGCATGATAAACATTGTCTTATCATGAACTACTAAAGTCTTCAAAAGCTTTCTTATTAAGACATCAGCACAAATATTAATAAAGAACATTGTTAGAGCTAAGTTCAACAGCACAGTACCTAGACTTGACCTTAGAGTTAATGTTAGTACCCTAGATTAGCTTAAAAAAGCAGATTTCAGGAATTCAAGGTGCAATACCTACTCTAAGTTCCAAATACAAGCAATATTCTAGAAATGTTCACCTATACAGGAAAAAAAATGGATCTGCAACATATAACGAGGTATAATGAACTCTCTTCAACTTGTGTTTTGGGAAGATTTTTTTGGTTTGCTTGATTTAAAAAAAACAAAATGAAGTTGCAGACCAGCTCTAAGTTACTGCTGCATAGATAGTGCTATAGGGAGCTAAGTGTACTTAAGTCTGATCTGACCATTTTAAGCTTAGCTACAATTTCACATTACATGGCTATACTGACTCTAGAACCACGTTATGCTGGTAAACAGTACAGCTGTTTGCAGGAGGAATTCAGCTCTAATCAATAAATCCTGCTAGACTGAAGTTGACTTCAGTTTTCCTGAAGTCCACCCTTGCAGAGATGCTTGGGAGTCTCTGAACCATGTTGTCCCTCAAAAGCTTATTCTCAAGAGCTTGGCAAGACATGAATATGTGTATGCACACCTGCATCTGAATGAAGACTTAACCCACGTGGAATCCTGGCTACCATGGATCACAGCCCAGACACAGAGAGACTCAGCGTTGGTCTTACACAAGCTGTAGGTGACCACGAGCCCCAACACCCCGCATTATCCACGGCACCCCACCCTTCTGTAGCAGCAGATAATGGGGTGCAGTTATCAGAAGAGAGCAGCAGCAAGTGTTCCTCAGACACAGCCACCGTGCCAGTCTGAGGACTGGCCAGGAGGTGATGCAATGAACAGCAGTCTGTGTTTATTGGTTCAAAGAACTAAACCAACTACTGCCAGCTCGAAGAGCTAGGGTGTGGATGACTGTTTTGCAAGCACTATCACAAGCAACATGTACACAGTATGACAAATTTTTAAAAATACTTGAGTATCATGGACACAGAAGGAGTACAGCTGAGGGAGATAATTATTTCTAACACAGAGTAACATGGACAGCCCACAATTTAAATGCCAGTTGCTTAGAAAAGTACAGCTAAATAATCTGAAAAAATGATTACTTCAAAGTTCTGAAGTTTAAATGCCATTTTTGCCGCACAAAAATCAAAAGGTACAGTAAGAAACTCAAGTAAGCTGTATGATCAAAAAGAAATAGTACAGTAAAATTTTCAAAGTAACATAAATACCTGGTCAGTTCCCAAGGTACTTTCAAATTCTAGTTCTTCAGCCAACTTTGGTAAGGCTGCATTATTGCCTAATGAAATACAAATATGTTAAAATTATTAGATTACATTATCCTGTATTTATCTCATGCTACAGCAGAATGCTATTTCTCAGTACCACCTCATGAATACAGCACATGAATTTAAACCCTTCCTGTGGACAACAGAAACAATAGCAACTCTGTTTGCAGCAAACCAGCTCAATAAAACCTCAACTTGGCATCTACAAGAACACAAGTATTTCTGTTTTCCTTAAATACAAAACGCTTGGAAAATATTGGCTATCAGGATTTACCACAGCTTACTTATGAATTCCGACTTTGGCTTTTTTTTCCCCTTGCTTTTCCTTTAAAAAGAAACCATCAACAGATTTTTCAGACCAAATTCCAAACAGCAAACTAACTCTGCATTAATGAATGCAAAGCTAAGAGCTAATACTAAAGATATATTTTGCTTTAAGTGACAATTACATCTAAGTCCGTAAGTTCTAGAACCATAACCACTGAAAATGTCCAATTTCTACAGAGACTGAAAACTCAGTAGCTTCTGTTAGCATCAATGTGGTTTCAGAAAATCTTAAAACCCCTTCCATTTCATTCTCCAGGGAAATAGCTGTATGCTTGTAACATCTTAAAAACAGGCCGTGGCAGACAGCATCTTCATGACTTCTACAGCATTTTTTGAAACCTATTTCAGGAGCCTGTTTAGACAGCTTTCCCTAAACAAATAACTATAAGATGGATAATTCATCAATGATACATGTGAAGTGATTACATTATGGCTGCACCACACAGAGTAAGTATCATTGCAACTGGCAGTTACAGAGACTACACCAGTGGACAACAAGGATTGAGGCAAGCACCAAGACAGGAATACTGTACTGTGTGGCATTTTATGCTTTCATGGCTCATGTCTGTCTCTTGTATAAACACTAAACATTTTTCAAGTTTACTAGATCAGCATCTTTCCCAGACAAATTCCTAAGATCCCAAAATCTGCAGAGACAGCTTTCTCAGCTCAGATACCAATAAAACCAAGAATAAAGCCAATCTTTGAGAAATTGGACCTAAACTCACATTATAAAATGTTTTTTTTAAGTAATAGCAAAGACAGACATGAGAAGGAAAAGGTTTAAAAAATAGTACCCAATTAGCATCATTCCACTTCCTGTGGTATCAACAGATTTTTCTACTATTTTTCTACAGTTTAATTTCACCAAAATTTATAATGAAGCAATAATCTTGGCTTCATTATGGCATCTACAGAATTTATTAATTTTCAAAAACTTGGTACTTCAGCTACTCCAGAGGGTCAAAGAGGCAAAAGGTTGAAAATAGCAGGATGTTAATTACACAGTATTTTAGGAACCAGCAACCATGCAAGTTCATTTCAAATGTTAGCTTAGCAAAATGTATCTGGATATAGAGTATGATATCCTTAATGTGATATACTATTCTTTCCTATTTACAATACTATCTATTGCTCACTTAAAATACTTATTTAGGATGACTGTCTGATTCCTTTGTAACACAGAGGAGAACCACTTCAAGTATATTCACAAGACAAAATTAAGTGTAAAACAGTGAATCTGAACGTAACCACTAAATAATTATAACTGCAGGTTCTCTCTGGATGATTAAGGATGGTCACTGTTAACCTTCAAAATTACAATGAGGTTACCTTTCTAAAATGATGAACATACATTCAAATGAAATGCATCCTCTTTCCTAAAAAAGCATTTTTGAATTTTGTAACACATTAATAATGAAACCTATCTGTAGCTCCACAGTAATTACTCCTTGCAAACCACTTCATGTATTAGCTCACAACTTCTTAAGTCAATGTACTTTAGTAATTTTTTTGCCTTCTAATATTTGTTTTCCAACATAATTCAGATAATTGTGCTCATTGGGTCCTATTCTCCCAGAACCACATGCTTATTCATTTGTCACTGATTTTTAAATGTATTAATTACTATTTTGCAACTAACAAAGAAGTGAGGTATATCTGAACAGTACAAGCCATTTCTAACTATAATAATGGTAAAATGCATCTATTTATGACAACTTATAAACTAAAGAATTTAGAAAAAAAAATTAAAAATCCTCACCTGAATTAAAGGTTGTATTACTTTTTTGAATAGTAACTTCAATGCCAGTATCATCTCTTTTGACCAAGTTGGTTTTGTCATCACTGTCACATAGCTCTTCTACATGTAACAAAGGGAGGTCACTTTTTTTCCCTAATTCTGCTTCTTTTGTTACGTCACCATGGTCAGTGTTTACAGTCACTTCATTTGCAGAAACTAAGGAAAGAGCCTGTGTCTTAGGCAGGGGAGTCCTTATTTCAGAAAAGCCACTTTCTAAAAGCAAGTTTGAGTTTAATTTATAATTTACATTCTTTGGAGTTTCACTCTCTACCACTGCTTCTGAAACCGTACAAGAGAGTTCCGATGTAACATCCTCATGCAAAACATCTTCAGCTTGCTCATCACCCTCACCTGCCTCTGAGGAAGGACTTTCAGCAGTCTCTGTACTAATCTCCACGCAAAGGGCCTCATCTACACTCATGAGGTTCACTGAATTTTCATCTGTTTCTGTGATTTCACTGTCTACTGTGGCCTGAGATGCTGCTGGTTCTGTCCTCCCCCTGCTCTCATGTGACTCATTCTCTCTACCAATGACAAGCAAAGAATTCCCGCTTTTTTCTGGGCCTGTAGTTGATAGGATGCATTCAATCTGGTTAGCAGTATTAAAAATTTCTTCGCTTTTGTCTTTTACTTCTGCACTCTCAGCAGCAAGTTGACCTTCTTCTATGACTGTAAAGGTGAAGAGACTATCACATTCTTCCATTGTGCTCAGAGTGATCACTGACCCCCCCTCCTTATCTCCTATGCTTGAAGCAGTGTGTTGATCTTCACTGTCAGTAGCAACCCTTAGCACAGGAGCTCCACATTCTCCCACAAAAATCACAGAACTCTTGTTTTTCCCATCTGCATTGAAAGCAGCTAGTCCAAACTGTTCATCTACAGTTGCAGTGGTCTCCACAATCTTACATTCCTCTGATGCATTTGGAGAGAGAATGGCATCTTCATCTCCTGCTACAATGAGCTGACTTTCAGTTTGTGGTGCACTGATCAGGACTATCTCACATTCTTCTGTCATGCTTGTAGTGATCACTGCAGCTTCATATCTTCCTTCAGTTTCTGAACTGGTATGTTTTTCATCTTGCATAGCTACACTAGACATGGGAGCTTCAAAACATTCTGCTGTACTTGTAGAGATCACTAATGTCTCATTTTTTGATTCTGTGTCTGACATATGTTGAATCGCCTCTTCTGTGATTTCACCTGACATCAGGATTACTTGTTCTTCCACAACACTTGTGGAAATCATAGCACACTCATCCTTTTCTTCCTTACCACTAGCAGTTGGGTGACTTTCATCCTCACCATTATCATCTCCTCCAGTACTGGATTCACTAGGCATGGGAACCTCATATACTTCCATATCTATGGAAACCATAGAATTCTCATTTATTTCTTCTGTTTTGACAGGGGGGAGCTGACCATCACATTCAAGAGCTGCACTTGACATAGGAGCCTCAAATTCCTCCACAATACTGGTGGAAATCATAGTACACTCATCCTTCTCCTGCTTACTGCTAGAAGTATTCACACACTCTTTAAACTCTGTAGCTGTACTGGGCATAGGCACCTCTGTGTCTTCAGTGTCTATTAAGATCATAGAGCTTTCCCCACTTTCATTTGCTCTTGAAATAGCAAGTGGGCCTTCTTCAGCATCCATGGCTGAATGTAAAGGAGCATCTTCCACTGTGCTGGTAGAGATGATATCACCTTTTGCTTTAACTTCTCTGTCGGCAGGAGTAGAAGTCTCATCTTCCTTTGGAACTGCACTACTTATAGAGGCATCAAGTTCTCTGCTGTCAACGGAAGTCATGGCATTCTCGTGTTTGTCTTCAGCACCAAACTGAGTCTTATCTGGCACTGACATAGCACTAGTCATGGGACCCTCACATTCCTCAGCATCTGAGGGAAGCAAGGTACCTTCATGCTTTCCTGTATGTGCAGCCAAGGCACCCTCATCTGCAGCACTTGCACTGGTTACACTGCTTTCAACAATGCCTTTATCATTTTTGCAGTTGGTGCCACAATTAGCTTCTTTCTCTGCACTCGTCATGCTGTCGACAGCAAGCTTATTTATATTTGTGCCAGCTACTCCTGACTCAGCTTCCATTTGTTCAGCAACTATGCAGATAATGGAACTTTCACCTTCTTCTGCACCTATACATATTAGTGCATTTTCACCTTCCATTCCTGTGTAAGTAGAAGCATGCTCATTTTCTTCATTTCCTCTTCCTGTACTGGTCACAATGTCCTCACCTTCTTCATCCTCTTCTTTTGAGCCTGTACTAGTCACAAAACCTTCATCATCACACAGACCCACACTGACTGTAGCCATCCTGGTTTCTTCCTTTGCCCTTGTACTGTCCATTAGACTTTCACATTTTTCAGCTTCTAAAGAAACTGCAAATCCCTCATTGCTGTCTTCGAGCCCTGTGCAGACTGCTGAAATTTCAGCATCATCTTCTGGAGTTATGCCTGTGCTGGTCACCGTACTTTCACCATTTACAGTATCCTCAGATTTGTCACTAGTTCCAGCCACGGCACTGTTGTTTGTGACCACTGCAATACATGCACCAGTTACAGTACTTTCTCCTTGGGTATCTGTACCAGTCACAGAGCAGATGATGAAGTTATGACCTCTTTCTTCTGTACCTGTGCAAGTCACAGTACCTTCGTGTTCTTTTACTTGGCCAGCTGTCACACTGCCCCTAAATTCACGTGAATTATCACCACTGGTCGATCCTTCACCTGTTTCTGTTCCTGCACTAGTTACAGCTCCATCACTCTCCACTTCACCTAAGCAGGATACAGAACTTTCAAGTTTTCCTGTACCTACACAAGCTGAGGTGTTTCGCTTTTCTTCAGTGCCTGCACTAGTCACAGCATCATCTTTATCTTCTGTCCCAGCACTATTCACACTGTCTTCAATTTCTACTCCACTTGCATTGACTGAATCCTTACCACCTTCTTCTGCATCAACCATGGTACAGTCACCATTTTCTTCTCCTTCTGTACTTGTTAGGAAGCTTTCACTTTCTGCTAATCCTTCAGTGACAACACTGCCACCACCTTCTTCAGCTGCTGCGACAGTACAATCACCAACATCTGCTCCCGTGACGGAACTGCAGCCCTCACTACTTTTTACCCACACGCCTGTTGTGAAACCTTCATCAGCTTCTATGCTTGTGCAGATTACTGTCACCTCACTTTCTTCCTCTGAGTAAGTGGTCGTAGCATCACTGTCCTTTTCAGAACGTGATACACCATCAGCTCTTCCTTCTCCTGTACTAGTCGCCATGGCAGTGCTCTCAGTGATCTTCTCTGTGCTAGTCCCTATCACAGTGGCTGGAGTTGTTTGTAGGTTGCTGTACAACGAATTAAGTTTACTACTTCCTGCACTGGTACCTACTGCATTGCTTTCATTTTTGTCTTCCATGCCAGCCACACCAGTACTGTCTTGCCCGTTGGCTGTAACAGAGCCTTTGACAGTTTCCTCAGGAACTCCTTCAGGCCCTAAAACAGAGGAAGACTGGATCATATCATCAATATCATAGACTTTGTTCTTTTCCACACTATCCATATTTGTACTTCTTTCTCCCTTTGTGGAAGGATCTATATTCAAATACTCTGTTTCTTTTCTTCTTAGAGTAAGTTCTTTTGTTGTTTCATCTCCACAATCTTCAGTTATGTCAGACATCAAGTTTTCATCTTTTATTTTTAACTCCCTACCCCGACAGCTGTCCAACTTTGCCATTTCATTGTAATCTTCTTGACTACATAACCCAGCTGTACTGTATTCCATTGCCTGTTCAACAGGCTGGGGCACCTGATTATCTTTTCCTATACTGTTTGCCATTATGTTGTTGTCACCATCGTCTTTCATGAGGGAGCTCGGCACTGCACTATCTTGCTCCATGTGTACAACCTCTGCTGTATCATTCTTCAAAAGGACAGCATCTTCCAATAAAGAAGTCCCATCTGAATTACGGCATTCTTTAGATATACTACCTAAAGCATCTGTAAAATCTGAGATATTCATATCCATGGACTTTGCATCAGCAGCATCTTCTCTTGAGGAATTAATTGCTAAAGGAACATCATCTGAATTAGAATTTATCACAGTTTTAAACTTCTTTGGTCTTCTGCTATCTTTTGAAGCCTGATCCTTACCAGGCACATTCTGCAAGATTCTACCACTTGTTTCATGCACAATGCTCATTTTAGAAGCCCTTTGTTTACTGGGTCCTTGATCCATGGAAGCTTGCTTGGACAAAGTGTCTAAGGCACCAACTTGTTTATTAGAAACATCTTCTTGTTCAACAGTTTTTTTCACTGCAGGCAGAAACTGCGGTTCACAGGCTTCAGGATCTGCCAAGCTGTGTTTTAACTCCTTATCTGAAATAGAGCAAGATGTTTTTTGTTTTGCTGCACACTTGGCATCTGCAGCTTGGAGAGAGTTCTCAATGTTTTTTCCTTCAATGTTAGATGTTTCCTGTACTTTTGTTTTTTGCAAATCAAGTTCCATCAGCTCTTCCTCATGACTAGACCGCAAGTCATCATTATTCATAGCTGCCTTTTGAGGGGCTGGAGCCTGGCTGCTTTCAGTTGTGCTAGCTGATTGCTTTTCCTCCTTAAGTAAACCTTGGTTTGATATACTGCCTCTTCTATTTTCACAGGATACCTTCTTGCTTTGTTTTTTATCCACTGTCACTGTGACATTCAATACTTTTTCATGCCCACTATCTGTTTCTTTAGCATCTTTATCTTCCAATTTCATGCTCTCTTCCTTCTTCTTTATTTCCTTGTTGCTGTGCTTTAAGTTTCTGCTTTTATGACCTTCAGCAGAGAACCTTCTTTCCAGTCTAGAATTACTTAAATCTTTATCACCTCTGTTCTTCTCTTTTACAGATCCTTTTTCTCCAGAATGTGACTTAACTCTGTGACTGAAGTCTTTTTGTGATCCCTGAGTTGATTGTGGGCCACTCACAAGCTCAATCTCAGGACCAATCTCCTCAAAACCTTTGTCTTCATTCCTGGATTTGTGTTGTTTATCGGAATCACTGTCTTCCAGGCTCTTATCTTTGTCTAGTGTCTGTCCAGTATCTTGTTTTGTTAATTCCCGTAATTCTGTTTCAGATGTTTTGGACTGTTTACTGTGACTCTTTGACTTGGACTTTAACAAAATCTTGTCTTCTACAAGGCTCTTAGATCTTCGTCTATCTTTATGAACACCATCTTCATGTTTTGCATTACTATCAGAGTTAGTTGATTCTATTTCATGTTTATCTTCTGAGTAGCTTTCGCTCCTTCTGTGTGATGTAGAACCAAGTTGCTTTGAGGCACTTAGGGAATCCTTCTGTGGCTTAGAATCACTCAGGGACCTTTTGGTCTTGCATTCTGCTCTTGATTTTTCTGTTGAGAGATGTCTGTCTTTTTTATTTTCTTTCCGCAGCAATTCTTCAGCTTTTAAGGTTGATTCAGAAGTGGTTTTTCCATCTTTTCCTGTTACTGATACTTTCCGTTCACTTCGGTGTTTACTCTTTCTTTCAGATTTGTCATCTGAGGAAACCTTTACTTGTTGATTATGTTTCTGGCCACCATCCTCTCCTTTCAAACTTCTCTCAAATGAATGAAGCTCAACATCTTCACTTGTTTGTGAATACCATCTCCTTTATATTTGTGCTTTAAAGAAGGTTTATCTTCTGAAGCAGTCCTTTCCTTTTCATTTTTATCTCTGTAAGACTTGGCTTCTTTTTTGGCAGCATTTCTCATATGTTGAATTTCTGTGTCAGTATCTTTTTTGTTGTGTTTTTCATTCTTAAGTATGGATTTCTGCTTCTGTGGTTCTTCAATATTGACTTCTGCTCTATCCAGTTGTCTTTTTAGATCCCTTGTTTCACTGTCCTGCTGAGCTCCTTCAGACTGAAGAGAAGTGGAGGTTTTTCTTTTATGTTCTTTTTCTGCTTTAGAATCACTTTTGCTTTCCTCGGTTGAATGCCCCCATTCTGAAAGTCTTCTGAGTTGTTTAGAGATTTCATTTTTCCCATGATTGTGCTTCAATTCTTTGGAAGAATTTTTTTCATAAGTCTACAAAAGAGATTTTTTTTGTATACATAAGTAAATGTTACACAGTTCCTTCACAATATAACTGAAAAGAACTGTTAAGGACAAACTCTCCATGAAAAACAATACATTAGAGAATACATTTAACATGGTAATAAAAATTCACCTAAAACACAGTCAGTAAGAAAATTAAGATTGCCATTTCATTTCAACTATCTGTTATTGTGGAAAAGTCCTAAGAAAGAGAAGTTAACCTTAAGCAGCCTGTCTGAACTTTATATTTTCCTTATAAGGTGATTTTTCTTTCTAAAATGACTTAAACTGATTTTTGAATGGACAATCACTATTTCAAGTACTCTGTAAGGTACTTCAAGCAGCCACTATGCTGTCTGTAAAACAAAACGGTATCAAAAAATCTAAAACTAAAAAACACACTAAAACCTGAAAAAGATAAATCTAGGCTTCTACTTGAACTTTCAACTCCCACCTTTTTCAATTTAAATAATGCTGTTCATAAAAATTCTCACTACAAAATTTTTCTTTCCTTTAGTGTTTGGAGAAGTCAGTTTTACTTTAACATTCCAGGCAAAGGTTTGAACAGACCAAGCTCAAGTCTTTGCATATAAAACACACTGCTCTTTTTCAAAACCCAACATGCTTCACAGACTAGGGCTTAAACTGCATCTAGTGTTCTACTACAACATACATTAGCACTGAATACACAGACCTATTTCAGTGGCTCTTGGAATTCAGAAAACATTACTACAGTGATGTCAGGTCACTAATACAACTGAAGGAACTGGCAGGGGAAAACTAATTAACGAGAATGAATGCAATTACATGCAGTTTGGGGTGGATATATGAAAAAGTAGTTAGAATTAAAAAGGAAGATCGTAAGATTTGCATTTAAGACACACATACCTCATTTGTCTTTTGCATTTCTTTAGAATCTTCTTCAGATGGCTCATATTTCTTTCTGCAGCCATCTTCAGCATGCCTAAAACAGGTATTTGGACAATTTAAAAAGACAAATTGGTATCAGCTTAACATTACTTTGCAAACTGGTTTCAAAGTTGAAGGTTGAGAGAGAAATGCCCACTAAAAATATGGAAATACAACATGATCACCGAACTTCTGACTAACCAATTTGCCCAGGCATTTTTCTCTTGTCAAATTATATAGATCAACTTCAAAAATATCCTCTGGATATCAGTGTTTTAAAGCAGCATTAGCATGACATTAGTACTGCAGTTGTCCCCGTAAAATGGGTAAGAGCACTCCTTGCCCCATATATACTTGTATATAGACATTTATGTATACAGACACATAGCTACAAAAAACATCAATCTAAGGATGAGGCCAACTTGACCTGCCTATTAGATGCACAAACATGTAAAAGCTCTCCATTCTCATGCCTTTATTACCATTTTGTCAAAAGACACATAAAGACTGCGACTGCAGTCTGAGTTGCAACATATTTAAGCAGCTGTAATTTCATTTTCTGCCTGAATTTCATGCTTATTAGTAACAAAATTATGTGAATATTTTAAGAGAAAACTGTTAAAATGGATAAAGCTATGTGTAAAGTAGGAAAGAACCTTTCCAATCCGCAAAAATGAATATTCAAAACCTTAACTCATTTTGAGCAAATACGTAAGTACCTTGAATCTCTTTTTCTTTTTCTGCTCAAGGCCACTTTTTTTTCCAAAAATTTCTGTTCTTTAAGCACATCCTTAATGCTGGTACCAGTAGTTTTTGACTCTAGACTTTTTGATGAAGGTTCTTCTACGTGCAAGCCACTTTTTCCTAAAATAATACACCAGTGGTGAAATACATACAGATAATTATATTACTGTTTCAGCGATAAACATGACAGGAAGCAGTACAGAGAGTACTAATGTGTAGCAGAGAGTGACAGTAATATAGGTACTCACTGAGTTTAAGTAGTGTAATAGATATACAAAAAAGTGAAGAAGAAATTTGGTATTAATATTTTGCATTACAATTTTTTCTGCTACATCACTGTTGAAATATTGGGTTATTAAAAGGGAAGGAAATGACTACAGACCTATGACCATTATTCAAAGCCAAATGTTTTATTCTACAGAGAGTAGCAGAGAGCAGGGTGGTGTGGGTTAATCACAGCTTTACTTCTCATACCTTTGGCATTTTGATTGCCAATTTTCAGGGATTTTGTCTTTTCTGCAGCCTTCTGTTTACGTTTCTCTTCAAGTCTCTCTCTGTTAATTTGTCTTCTTAAGAGTCTCTCTTCTTTTTCTTTGGCCTAGAGATACAAAACCAAGGGAAACAATTTATAACTAGGTCAAAGAGCATTGTTTGACTACAAATCTAAGTCTAAAATCCATAGAAAACAGAACATTGTAGTTTAAGGCAAACTAAAACATAAATACTCCTTAGAAATCATGATACAAAAGTTAAAGGAATCCTCTAATACTTTTGTGAAGTGAAATTAGCTGAGTTCCAGAATTTCACTGCTGCTCAACACTGCAGACTGAAACTATGAGACCTTCTCAAAGAACATGTTTTATTTGTATATATATACAATATACACATGGCATATATATACTACACATGTATATTGTTTATATAAATATATGTCCAAAGCAGAAAATCTAAAAGACCTGCTGCTCCCTCTTTTGTGTGCTGGCTCTTCTGCCACAGAACAGAGTGCACATGCTTAAATCTCTGTTTCCATTCTCAGTGGCTGCAGACTTGCTACAAACTACTGATTTCAGGGTTAGCAAGAACTACATTTGTAAAGAGTTGGTGTAATGAAGGAGCCTGCAGTACTCAACACAAGTCTGATCTACTAAAAATCCCACCGAAGGCAGGCTGCAGGTAGATATGGGCTACTTTTTCCATACAAATTGTCACAGTATTTTGGGGGAGGGGAAAGAGACAGAAAACTGTCATTGCTTTCACTGCCAGAAGCCTTCAAATTACAACCAGCAGAGCACAGTGGAGAGCAGATCATGCCATACGGATGGAAACCTCAAGAAAAGGCAGTTGCAATAAAAGGGAAAAAAAACCAGAAAACTGAGAAGAAAGAGAAGACTCCTGACCACAAACCACCATCAAATAAGAAGTGGAATTTCTCCTCTAAAAAGTTTAGGGGCCAGAATGTGAGGGGTAACAAACCCCACACTTACAATGGACTGACGGCGCTGCTCTACAGTTCGTTCATCATCAGAATCACTGAAGTATTTGGAGTACAAGAAAGGCTTGCGAACATAAGCATGGCGAACAGGCTTGGCTTTCCCATCACTCAGCTCGTTAGCATGGGCCTTCGTCTTACTTTGACTGTTCTTCTCCTCTTCATCTAAAGAAAGGTTAGTCAGTGTAGAGATTTTTTGATTAATTAGGGCAGTGCTTTCAAGGTAAGTTTTGAGGAGTCAAAGCTACTCAAAATGTATTAACAACTACTTACTCTAAAAACATACATAGCTAAAAAAATTAAACCCTTTTAACACAAAAATATCACTAGATTATGAAAAAATCAAAGGTGTATTTATGTGTCTGTGTATGTACACCAGGCAGCCAAAAAATTGCAGGACACAAACCCCATAATAAATCAGGACACAACAACCGGGTTTACCCTCTTGCTTGTAGTCCCACTGCCCCTTTATATATAGTATTTAGTTACCTATGCATAAGAAGCCAGAATATAATTTCTGCTATATATTAGCTTATACTTCTCCCCACATCAAAAATATTTGTACAGTACTTGAGTACATAAAATCTAGATAGATACATACACAAAACACATCGTCAGTAACACTCATGTAAGTACTAGTCAAGTAAAAATAAATAAATCTATTTCAGTTTTATCAGGATTATTAAAAATAGTGCAATACTGTACAAATTATTTGTATGCCTGAAACAAACTTAAGGCTTTCTTTCATTTCATGAATATTTAGTCATAACTGAACGCAATCTGTCACGTTTCAAGGTAAGAGCAAAGCCAGAGAATACACAAGTAATTCAGTGCTTCTAAATAATACTTTTAGAGCAGAAAAGGTAAGCTGTGAGCATACTAGTGAGAACTCATTCAGGTACTAAGGTACTCTGCATTATAAAGTGGAAAGTTTTATTAACTGCAGAAACCAGAGTCTAAGGTGTGTACTAGACGGGGAGAACACAAAAAGCCAACAGTCAGTGAAATGATTTGGTGTTTCTGAACTTTTAAAGCTAGATCCATTCTTATTCTTTATACTGCAGCCAAGTAGAATTTGGACATTCCTGAATCCTAAAGCTCTAAAACCAACCTGATCTGCAAAGTCAGCTACAACCACTACCCCGGGGTCACAAAGTACTCCAATGTTATACCAAGTTCATGGCAGAATGGAGTGGAAATAACCCCACAGAACAGTGACATACCATTAATTGCTTTTGTCATCTATGCAATAATGCAGCATAAAAATATTTACAATGTTTAGAATATACCAAACTATTTAAAAAATATTCAAAAAGTAAACCCATCTTTTGCAATTGCACAAATACTATCCAGTCCACATTCAAATGCTCTCTCACAGGTAAATACAAGAAAACATACCACAAACCCTCAAATGTATGATATGGTGCACTCAACAAAAGCATTACATATTCCTTCTTGCTACTTAAAAATCTAATTATTTTACCACCTGATGTGATCTCCCCCTCTTCAGTACTGTCAGAAATTACAGGCTCCTCTTCACTCTCCTCTTCAAAGGAAGAAAGGTCACTGGTATGGACAGAGCTGACTGTGATGTCACTGAGTACATCCATATCTGAATCTATTAATGTATTTTCTTGCAAAGGAAAAAATAGAAACAAAGAGCTGTTAGGCAGCACACCGCATTTTTTAAACTTTCCTTATCAAAACAGCATTTTCTCACTGAGAGCAAAATTATCTTAAGAATTAGAAATAAGACAACAAAATTATAGCATCTTAGTGACATGTTACCAGGCTAACTCTGGTAACATCTTAATGAAATGTTACCAGGCTAACTCTGGCTCATTCAAAACAAAAATTACCCTGAGGTAAAGTTTAAACTATAAACTTTAAATGAAGACTGAATTTATTGAGAGAACTTGCCAGATTAAGATGACCAATCACACACCTGAGGAATGAAGGCTCATCAGATTCCTAATTCAAATACCTCAGTTAAGAGAGGTGGGCCAAGTCCGACCGACAGTCACTAGCAGACAAGTTTGCCAGAACTAGCAGAAAACTTAAATTCCAAATATACTTCTGATTCAACTCCTGAATACACTTAAAAACCCCACTCCGTATAAATATTTTGAGGAAGAGCATTGCCCACACTATACCTTCTTTAGTGCTTTCACTTGTTTTATGTTTATTGCTATTTTTTTCTGGAACTAACTGTTTCACTGGTTCCGACTCTTTTGCTTGCTTTTCTTCTTTTGATTTTGTAGTATCATCACTTTTCTTTGAATGATCAGACTTCCTGTCAAGCTTCTCCTTCTTTTCTTTTCTTCTTTCACTTTTTTCACTGCTGTCTGGTTTCTTGTCACATTTTTCCAATAATTTACTCTTTAGATCTTCACTTTCCTGTGGAATATCTTTACTTGTAAAAGTCAAAATATTAGTATCCTTTATTGAATTTTTTATTTCTTCACTTTGGCAGGGAAGCTCGTTTAAATCTTCACACTTAGCAAGTGTTTCAGCTCCTTCTCCAGAAAGGTCACAAATGGCTTTATCTCTGTCTGGCAAGTCCTCTGCATTTCTCTCTTTATCAGTGCTACCATCCACACTCTGCTGCGATGAGAGTTTTTTTGCAACTTTATCATTGTTCTTGGGATTTGAGGTCTCTGTTGAAGCCCTCGCAGCACTTGCTTCTTGGTTAAGAGAAGTTATTGTTTCCAAAATGGACATTGCATCACTAGCTACATTAGCACTTGGAGCTGTAGCAGAGATACCTTTAATAGTAAGAAAGAACAGAGTTTTACTTCACCCTGGTTTCCCTAATTCTGTTCAGATAAAATGTTAAATGAGTGAAAAGAAACAGAATAATCACTCTCTGTAAAATATGTATAATTAACTAAAATATTTGACTAATTTTGCCTTGAGAGATTTCAGTTAAAAAAACCAATCAAACAAAAAACTCCAAGACATTGCATTCCTGCAGCAATTACTGTACCATTACAAGAGACACATTTTGCTCTGTGACATACTGCTATTCCTGAGGTCCCCTAAAGAAAGTGGGGATTGTCAATGGGAAGGTCATTCTGAACATAATCCTTCTTCAACTTTACAAACATCCTAAGTGGGATGATGACTGGATAAAATATGTACACGTGTAATATATATGCTATATATATCTACATACTGCAGAAGAAAGTCTGTAGCTTACACCTCTAGCATCTCCACAAATGTCATGGAAAATCGACTCAGCATATTGATTATATAACAACAAGACTATCAGAAATACCTTACCATTTTTCCATTGTCTCAGAACCAACTCTAAGGATGGATTACAAAGGGTTAACTGGACTAGCACTAAGAGCTGCAGCTGGCTTGTTAACCCATTGCAAAGGAAGTGGGCCTCACAGGAAAAAGGCTTGGATTTAAATAAAGAGTCTGCTTACAAATAGGCAGATTGCTGTGGAGTCTCTTAGAACAGGAAAGAATGGACAATTACCTGCAGGACTGTTTATTGATACAGGTAACATAAATGAAAACCCTGAGCAGAAAGTGCTGTGTTTATGAACTATATAGATTGGCTGATTTACAGCACAACTTAAATTCCTGAGAGGACCTTAGCCATCCAAATTTTATGGCATACAGCAACTGCACTGTCAGGTAACTGTCTCTTAAGTAAATTTTTTTCTATCTACCAATGGATTAAAAAATTGCATCATTCCTCTCTTTCAGCTATGTCTTATCTGATCCTATAATACTGAGAACCACTTTTCTCCCCACAGTAAACTGAAGCAGAAGTGACAGAGTGACATCTCTCTTGCTTTCCACCTTTATATGTACAGTAAGAGACAAGTGTTAGGGTACGCTGCCTGGAGCTCAGCTTCCTAATACTGACACTAAAATGTTATGGTAGCAGCAAATATAGTTAATGTTTCTACTCTCTCAAACCCCATTTTTTTGTTAACAGACCGCTCAGAGAAATGGCAGAATACCTTGTACTGTAACAGAAGTATCTGCTTTCTCCTCATTTGGAGATGTACTGGGGCCTGCCTCCTCTTTGTGATTCAATGTGGCTAGAAACTCATGGACAGCTTTTTCCACCTGAGGTCTGAATGTGTGGTTGATCTTTGGGTCCACAACCTGAGAAATAATTCTGTCAATTCCAGATTCCAACATTCCAGACCTGGAACAAAGTTACATAAATTAGTAAGAAAAATTACTTTTCAAGAACATATTAATGAAATATGACAATTCAGAGCTGATGTAAGCACTCATAAGAGCCTTGAAATAAGGATCAATGTTTTCTGAGCATCACTGCAGCTATGTATTTAGCCTGTGCCTTATCCATAAGAAAAAAAGTGCTAAAGAAACAAAACAATCCAATCACATGGAATCAACACAAACAGCCTGTTATTATGTCATTACTGGTTATGCCTGCAAGTATTATCTAACTGCAAAAGCCATATTTGTAGAAAAAATAAGAAAAAACCTGATATTATCAATTCCCATAGCATAAAAGGCATAAATTATAGAAGGCAGGACCTATAAACAACTACTAGACCACTCATCACCATCCTAAGTTACTTTCTGCCCAGTATAACACAGCAAATTCTGCAGCTTTATATTCACTAAAATAAAATAAAAATAGAAATCTTTATATCTACAGGTTTATCTCTTTAGACCTGTGTAATCTTTTGTGGGACATATACTACCTCTTGTCCTCATTGCTTCTTTCACAAGAAAGAACAGTTCCTCTCCCTACAAACCAAAGAGCTCCTCAGTACAAGTTACCAATAGTACCACCACAGTACAAGTGAGTAAGTTTGTTCCCAAACAGCTGGTTTGATCCAATTTAGTGACCAAACTCATGGTACTTGGAAGAAATTTCCTAACGTTTCTTATAACTCTAAGATTTGAGAAGAAAGATTGGAAGAACCTTCATGAAATAATGTAGTATCAGGTTTAAGCGCTTGACATCATTTTCATATACCAGCAATTCTTAAAAATCTCTTCTCTATCCAGATAAATATAAATCCAGTTTTTGTTTTGTGACTTCAGCTTTGTACTCTGCAGAGTTTAGTTCGTCAAATACTTCTCTTAACAATAAACGTGGTAATTGCAATTTTATTAACATCTCCCTTAAAAGAAAATATAAAGGTAGGCTTTAGCTAGAGGGTCACATCCCAAGCCAGAATCAAGGCTTCCACCCCTGTATCAACTTGGATCAGATAAAAAAACACCTGCAGTCTAATTCTGACTAATGCTGATAGCATGTTACTTTCTGAAATAATACCACATTTTGAACACTGAAATAAATTGAAGCTTCTTTAAAAATTTCTTTGAATAAAACAGACACTTTACATTGACCTAGAGCCTTTGTCACCTAACGCAGTACACGAGCACATTCAGACATCCCAGAGCTGCCACTTACTTGAGAACCTGCTGTCTAATGTTATTTCTCAGCTGGTTCTTGTTGAGATGAGGACTCCAGGTATGAGTTGCCAAATGATTGGAAACAAAGTTGTCAACGCGCTGTCTCAAATTCTGGTAGGCAGGCTAGAAAGCAACAGCAGAGAGGTGGAACTGAGGAAATTGGGTAAGTGGTTGGTTATCCTCCCGGAGGCCAGGCTAGTATAGCTGGGAGACCTGTCGGAGCTCCCCAGTCCACTCAGGGCACAGCCGCTCCCGCTCGGCGATCACAGCGTGTTAAACGCTGTACGGCCAGACACTGCGCGAACCGGGCGTGTGTGACCGTGCGTGCACCGCCGGCCAGCCCGCGCTCCCCGCCGAACAGGGGGCCTCGGGCTTCGCCCCGGCGCCGCGAGCGGAGCCGGAGCCACGCGAGGGCCCGGCGGCCGCTCCGCAACGGAGAACGCGGGGCGCGCTGCCCTGGGCTGGTCTCGTCCCCAACCTGCCGCAGCCCGGGACGCCGGGACCCCCCCGAGCCGCCGGTCCCGCCCGTCCGCACCTTGGTGTCCACATCGGCCAGGCAGTCGCGGCGGAACTGGTCGAAGAGCCCCTGGCTCTTGAGGTGGTTGACGATCATGGAGACCAGCTCGGGCTCGGCCGCGCCGCCCCCCGCGCCGGCCCCGGC
>WBMZ01015974.1:0-14305 GCA_013400975.1 Atrichornis clamosus
GGAGCGCGGTGGGGAGGGACGGGGGGACGCGGGGAGTGGGGCTGAGCCCCCCGGGCCCCGGCCCCTCGCCGCCCGCCGGCGGAGATGGCTATATTTGGACAGTGACCTCTGGTCGTTCCCGAGCAGTCGCTGCGGATTCAATTGTGGCAACGTAATGGCACGGTCGGGAAGCGGGGAGCGGGGCTGTCCTGCCTGTATCCTGCCTGCACCTTGCCTGCACCCCACCTGCACCCCACCTGCACATCACCTGCACCCCACGTCTCCCTGCCGGCACCCCATCCCACCCCACTTGCACCCTGCCTGCACCCCACCCAGCTCTCATGCCTGCACCCCGCCTGCACCCCATTCAGCCCTGCCAGCACCCCACCTGCACCTACCCAACCCAGCCTGCACCCTACACGCTGCCTGCACCCTGCTTAACTCTGCCCGCACCACATCTGTCCCTCACCTGCTCCCCACACCCTGCCTGCACTCTGCCCAGCCAGCCAGGCCGTCGCCTCCTCCCCTGCATCTGACACCCCAGACTCTGCTCCCGCTGGCAATGGTTGAGGTGCTCGGAGAGCGTCCCCATGGAGCCTGCTCGCTCCTCCCCGGGGCTGGGGACCGTACTCGAGACCATGGGGGTGACACCAGCGGTGCCAGTGTCCAGCCCCTCTTGGTAGCTGGGCTCGGGGCCCCTTAGTGCCCAGCTCTAACCCGTTCAGCCAGGCCAGGGGTGATGCTGAAGTGCTGTGAGGACTCCGGGGACGCTGAGGGACTGGGCAGATGTGGTTTGGCTGTGCACTGCATGTGCCCTATCCAAAAGCCACCGGCTGGGACATGGAGGAGCAGATCTGCTCCTGCCGCTGCCCACACCGGCCCCGCAGGCTGGGGGCAGTGGTGCCTGGTCCTCTGGCCATGGTTTGGTGGCTGGATGTGGCCCCTGGCAATGGCTGTGGACCCAAAAGAGCACAGGGGAATTCCCGGGGTAGCCAGTGGCTCATGAGTGCTGCAGAGCCCCAGCTCCAAGGGTTTCAGGGTCCTGAGTGTCTCAGTGCTTCCCTGGGCAGGTCCCAGGAGCAGCACAGGCTGGGGAAAGAGTGGGCACCGTGCCCGGCTGTGACTGAGGGCTGGAGACCCCACTGGGGCCACGCTGAGCACAGGGGGGCTCCTCCACACCCTGGTGTGCCCATGGGGCTGTGTGTCTGTGCCAGGTCCACCCCTCACCCAGGCTGGGGTGCAGAGTGGGTGGCAGGATCCCTACTGCAGGACAGGGATCCATGGAGGGAGGCCTTAGCCACCAGCAGGCAACACCAGAGGCACAGACTCCCTCCTGGGTGCTGACTTGAACCAGGCGACCTCAGGCCGCCGATGCAGGATGGGATACAAGGGGACAAGCTGTGACCTGGTGCACAGCACCTTTATGTCCACCCCAAAGCTCCCTCAGCCCTGCTACTCTACTGCAGCGGCTCACGTGCCAAGCCCAGTGCCAGCCATGGGGCATGGCACAACTGTGGGACATGGCACAGCCACGAGGCGTGGCACAGCCATGGGGCACTGCACAGCTGTGGGGTATGGCACAGCTGTGGGGCATGGCACAGCAGAGGGGCACTGCACAGCTGTGGAGCATGGCACAGCCGTACGGTATGGCACAGCTGTGGGACACGGCACAGCCATGGGGCACAGCACAGCTGTGCATCATGGCATGGCCACATCCCTGCCCAGTGTCAAGTGGCTCTGGCCACCAGCTGACAGCCCCCAGCACCTGCAGCACCCCCACATCCCTGCACAAGGACTGCCCCCACTCCCTGACACGGGGTCAGGGCCACATCAGGCACCATCCTGCATCCTCATTCCCCACCACCTCACTGTTCCCAGCCTTCCCGCTGTGCCCAGAGTAGGGGGAGTCTCTCAGAGCGTGAGGCCTGAGGGGATCAAGACCCCTCCGAGCTGTGCCAGGGTGGGGAGGTCGTGGCCTGACCCTGTGCCCCCCAGCCATGAGCCGCCGCGTGGTGCGCCAGAGCAAGTTCCGGCACGTCTTTGGGCAGCCGGTGAAGGCAGACCAGATGTACGAGGACATCCGTGTCTCCAAGGTGACGTGTGACAGCTCCTTCTGCGCCGTCAACCCCAAGTTCGTGGCCATCATCGTGGAGTCCGGCGGCGGTGGGGCCTTCATTGTCCTGCCCCTTGCCAAGGTGAGTGGGGAGGATGCTGGGGTGTGGCCACCTCCCCTGGGATGTATTGCGGGGGTAGATGCTGATGGGCACTGCTTGTGGGGAGCTGCTGTGGCCCCAGAGCCCCCCTGCTTTGCCCCAACACCCCCTCCTCATGTGGGAGCTCAGGGCAGGAATAACCTGAGTGATCATCAGCACCTGCCAAGGGGGCAACTGAGGTGGTGTGGGAAACCCCTGCTGCTTTCTCCCCAGCCCCAATTCCCCAGGGGCACAGGATGCCCAAGGAGCAGCACTCAGTGGGGTGAGGGTCTGTCCTGCCAACCCTGGCAGAGAGACTGGGAGGGGGTCTCCAGGCCCTCCTTTCCATCAGAGCAGACATAAAACAGCCTCTTATGGGGCACACTGTTCTCCCCTGTGTCCCTATGGGGCCTTGTGCCAAGTGAGTCCCATTCATCCCATGTGCCTCAGTTTCCCCGTTCAAGGCAGCTGCAAAGCTCTGGCCACCACCAGGGATCCCCTGCATGTCCCCACTTGTGCCACAACCCCACGTGGTGGCTGAGCTGGGCTTTGGGGGGGCACCTGGCCCCAGGGGACTCATCCCAGCACCCCACCATTGCAGACAGGACGGGTGGACAAGAACCACCCGCTGGTGACCGGACACACGGCGCCCGTGCTGGACATCGACTGGTGTCCCCACAACGACAACGTCATCGCCAGCGCCTCGGAGGACACCACTGTCATGGTGAGGGGCTGGACCCCGGGCGGGAGGGGGGTGGCGGGCGCTGGGGGAGCGATGCAGAGCATCCCCCCCCTCGCCGCCTGTGAAGTGTCACTGGCCTATTTTTAGCCCCGGTGCCATGCGTTCGCGCTGGCGGCGGCTGCTCGCTCCATGATGCAGCAGTTTGTGCTAAATATACCCGCCCTGGCGACTCAGCACGCAGGAATAGCTGCGGGGGAAACTGGGGGCTGCATCCCGGCCGTGCCCCTCTCCCTGTGCCCACCAGCACCCTGAGTGCTGGGGATGCACCCCAGGATGGAGGCGCTTCTGGCGGCCCCTGTCACCCTCCCTGCAGGCTGAGCTGGGATTAACGATGAGGTTAATTGGCTCTGAGGCCCTCATCCGCTTAGTGCTCACACACGGGGTGATCCCCAACGCCCCGTTCTCCATCCCCCCCAGGTGTGGCAGATCCCTGACTATGTCCCCGTGCGCAACATCACGGAGCCGGTGGTGACGCTGGAGGGACACTCCAAGCGGGTGAGCATCATCTCCTGGCACCCCACCGCCCGCAACGTCCTGCTCAGCGCAGGTAAGGGGGTCCCGGGTCACCCTCCCCGGAGTCAGAGGAGATCTCTGGGGTGACAGCATCTGCCCCCTCGGTTCTCTGCAGGCTGTGACAACCTGGTGATCCTCTGGAACGTGGGGACGGGGGAGATGCTGCTGGCGCTGGACGACATGCACACCGACCTCATCTACAACGTGGGCTGGAACCGCAACGGCAGCCTCCTTGTCACCACCTGCAAGGACAAGAAGGTCCGTGTCATCGACCCCCGCAAGCAGCAGATCATAGCGGTGAGTGCCCCTGCCGTGTCCCCCACCATCCATCTGCGGAGTCCCCCCCAGTGCCTGCCTGACCCTACTAATTCCCGCACCGCGCGTCTCTGTGTTTGATTTAACCCGCTAACGCCGGTGCAGGAGAAAACCAAACCGCACGACGGCACCCGCCCCATCCGCGCCATCTTCGTGGCCGATGGCAAGATCTTCACCACAGGCTTCAGCAAGATGAGCGAGCGGCAGCTGGGCCTCTGGGACCTGGTACGAGACGGCACCTCCAGCCTGGCCAGCACCAATCCCACAGATCTCAGCCCAGCCGGGATGGCTCTGGGTGCCGGGGATGCTCTCTGGCAACGCGTGTGCTCAGGCAGCATCGAGTGCTCTCCTGGAATGGGACTCAGCGGCTGTTTTGGGGGACAGATCCGGACCCCCTCCATTTTCCCTCCTTCCCATGCCCCGTGCTGACTGTCTCCCCCTCTCCCCAGGAGAGGTTTGCCCCCCACGAAGGGCTGAGGCCCGTGCGGGCCATCTTCACACGGGAAGGACACATCTTTACCACGGGCTTTACCAGAATGAGCCAGCGGGAGCTGGGCTTGTGGGACCCGGTAACGAGGCCGCATGGAGTGCTGCCCTGGGAACTTGGCCCTCAAGACCCCCTGCCAACCCCCGCCCCAGAATGGGGGGTCTGCTGCATCCCCCCCCACCCAAAGATGCCAAGTTCCCAAGTGTGCCGTGCTGTGCTGGGGTGGGGAGGGGACTGGGAGGCAGGACAAGCTTGGGGGCAGGGGGGTACAGCCAGGCTGGGGGGTACTCAGCTACGCAGGTAAACAGGAGTGGGGTGGGGGGCTGGGGGGCATGCCAAGCTGCCTGCCTGGGGCGTTGGGTACCCCGGAGGGGACAAGCCCTGTCCCCCAGTGTGCCGTGGCTAATGTGTGTGACTAACCAGGGTGGGGGGTTTGGGGTCACTGCTCACATATCTCCACCACTGCTCTGTCCCTACAGAATAACTTTGAGGAGCCCATTGCCCTGCAAGAGATGGACACGAGCAATGGGGTCCTGCTGCCCTTCTACGATGCCGATTCCAGCATTGTCTACCTCTGTGGGAAGGTAACCCCCGCTCCCCGGGGTGCACCCCCGTGCCACCCTCTCCCTGGGGGTGCCAGGGCTGGCTGACACCTGTCCCCGCACCCGCAGGGTGACAGCAGCATCCGGTACTTCGAGATCACGGACGAGGCGCCCTACGTGCACTACCTGAACACCTACAGCAGCAAGGAGCCGCAGCGGGGCATGGGCTTCATGCCCAAGCGTGGGCTGGATGTCAGCAAGTGTGAGATTGCCAGGTGAGAGCCGGGAGGTCTGGGGGGAGCCAGAGGGGCCAGGGGGGCCAGCTGGACCCTGACTGACTTCTGCCCCACGCAGGTTCTTCAAGCTGCACGAGCGCAAGTGCGAGCCCATCGTCATGACAGTGCCACGCAAGGTGAGCCTGCGGGGGTCCCAGGGGAGATGCGGGAACTGGGGGGACACACCCCACACCTCACCATGGTCCCTCTCCCTCCCGCAGTCAGACCTCTTCCAGGATGACCTGTACCCTGACACACCTGGCCCCGAGCCGGCCCTGGAGGCGGACGAGTGGCTGTCGGGGAAGGATGCGGAGCCCATCCTCATCTCGCTGCGGGACGGGTACGTCCCTGTCAAGAACCGGGAGCTGAAGGTGGTCAAGAAGAACATCCTGGACAGCAAACCCCCGCCAGGCCCCCGCCGCAGCCACTCCACCTGCGACTCCGACTTCTCTGTGAGTGTCCTGGGGATGGGGATGGGACAGCAGGGCTGTCCCCTTGCCTGGGGTGGGGTTGGAGGGGCCAGACTCCTCTGTGACCCTGTGTCCCCACTCCCTGCAGCAGCCAGCCTTGGAGGAGGTGCTGGAGGAGATCCGTGCCCTGAAGGAGACGGTCCAAGCACAGGAGAAGCGCATCTCCGACCTGGAGAACAAACTCTGCCAGTTCACCAACGGCACGGACTAGCGCGGTGGCCACGGCCACGACCACGGGCAGGGCGAGGACTGCCCCGGCTTCCCGGGGATTAAAGCCAAGTCCCCACATTGGGCAGGAGCCCAGAGCCGTGTTCTTTCCCCAGGAGCCGAGGGGGCAGGGAGAGGGTCGGACCCTCACCTCCCCTCCACTGGCATCAGTCGCATCCTGCTCCCAGGGTGTCCTGGCACATGGACACCCCACTGCAATGCCCAAAGGGGTCCTGCTTCAGTGCCCGCAGGCTGGGGCTGCCAAGCATCCCTCCACAGGGACCTGCACACTGGGCACCAGCATCCTTCCAGGACAGGGAGCTGCCGGGCCCCCCGCGGCCAGGATGTGCTTGTGTACGGTGCTACACCCCCACCCCATCACCTCCGCACCTCCCCTGCCCCATCGGCCCCTCGGCGGGTGCTCCCAACCGGCTCTTTGCTCCTGGACCCCTTTAATAAAGGGCTCAGCCACCTTTGGCCGTGTGGCGGGTACCGGGAACGAGGGACCACCGTGCCAGGGGGTGCTGCCTGCATAGCCCCGGCACAGGCAGAGGGAGGCCGAGAGAGACAAACATTAAAGAGCATTTATTGGTGTTGGCCGCGGTCGGAGCTGCTCGGGCTCCCCCGGCCCTGGCCCAGATGTCGCTGTGGGGTGCGTGGGTGGAGGGGGGTGGCACCAGCTATGAAAAGTCCCAGGGGAGCGAGCCCGGCCCTCCCCCTACCCCGCAGCCCCCGGCCCCCCGTGTGCAAAGGGGGAGCAGCCGGGGCGGGGGGCCTGGGTTAGCACCATTTGACGTAAGGTTTCTCTCGGGGTCAGTGCCCGGGACGAGGGGGTGCAGCGCTGCCAAGGGGGGCATCCGAGCAGGGTGGAGGGGTGCGAGCAGGGCTAAGGGGGGTGACACCAGGCAGCTTTTCACAGGCACCCCTTCAGCTGCCCCTGCAGTCCCTGTGCCGTGTGGGGGGGCGGCTGTGCAGCCCCACACTGGCTGTGGGGTACAACAGGGCTGAGCCCCCTCCCCGTTGGCAGGCAGAGCAGCTCCCGGGTAAGTGCACTTGGTAGCGCCTGGGCAGGGGGAAGAAGGAACTGGGTAGAGCCTGCCGGCTCTGGGGGCACCCCAGGACCCCACGCAACTGGCAGCCCACACATCCACGGCAGGATGTGCCCCCCACCACCTTCCTAGGGTGAGGGGCTGAGCAGCACCCCATAGGGCGGTTGGGGGAGTCAGGGCTGTCCTGGGAAGGGGGGTACAGTCCGTGGAGTTGCCTGCCCTGGTGCCTGCCACCCCAGGTGCAGGATTAACACCCGTCCCCACGCGGTGCTGCTGTGGGGTGCCCCCACTTCACCCCAATACCGCCCCAGCTCTGGGGACGTTCTCCCAGGGCCAAATCCTGCTCCCCCCTCCCCATTTGCCCTCCGCAGTTCTTGGACTGGCTCCCCCCACACCGCTCCCCCTCCGTGCCCCCAGACACGGCCCTGGCCACGTCCCCATCCCTGCTGGGGTGGGCGAGGGGCTCAGTGGGGCTGCGGGGTCACTTCTCCGTCAGCGAGAGCTGCAGGATCCGCTGCAGATCCTCTTCCTCCTGGCGCGTCCGGCGCTCCGCTTCCTCCTGCTCCCGCGCCGACAGCGCCATGGCCAGACGCAGCTGCTCCGCGTAGCTGGGGAACAGGGCGCTGGGCCCCCTGCCGCCCCCGGGGGAGGGGGCGACGGGGGGACGGGAGGACGCCGTGTGCTGGGGAGTCCTGGGGGGCGGCAGGGGCTCAGTGGGGTCCCCGTGGGGCCGGCGCCCACACCCGCTCCCCCCAGTGGGGCTGGCCGGACCTTACCAACCTGTCTCCCCGGCGGCCCTCGTGCGACATGGGGTGGGTGCCTGGCTTGCTGTTGGTCAGTGCTTCCCAAATGGTCACCTGTGGCCGGTGGCAGAGGCATGCTTGGAGGGTGGCACCCCAAAACCCAGACCCCCCAGCATGAACTTAGACCTGCCACTGTGAAATGCAGGGATGGGGTGAGGTAGGGTGAGGATCCTGGGCAGCATCAGGATGGGGTGCGCAGGGGGGTCCCCCAGGCAGGGGGCCAGGACGAGGCAGTGGGGTGGCAGTGCCCACCTGGTCGTACTCGCTGCCTGCTTCCAGCAGGCTCTGCTGGATGGCGAACTGCAGCAGGTCATCCTCATCCTCCCGCAGGGTGTCCTGGTGGGTGCCCACCACGCTGTAGCCCCGTGGCACCTCGAACAGCGCCGGGTCCATCTCGCACGCTCGGCACGAGGCTGTGGGGGAGACAGGAGCTGGCCTGGCTGGGCACCTGTGGGACCCCCTCCTATTCCCCCCTGCCCATCATGCGTCCCTCACCCCGTTGTGGCCCGCTCCCACCCCACCACCTGTGTTCCACTCACCCCATTGGGACTCCTTCCCCCTCAACCAGCTGTGTTTCCCTGACCCCGCTGGAACCCCTTCCCACCCTGCCTCACCAGCCATGTCCCCCTCCCTCCTACCCCGCGTACTGAGGGAGCTGGAGCTGCTGACGCTGGAGGTGTCGCTGCTGGGCGAGGGTGCCTCGCTGCTGGGGCTGTGCCGCAGGGAGCTGACGGGCTCGTCACACCCATTGAGGTTGCCAAAGGTTATTCGGGCGTTGAGGATATGGAAGATGGGGATTTCTGCAGGAAAAGCAAAAAAAAGCAGGGAGGGAAGCTGGCTGTGCCAGCCAGGTCAGCAGCAGAGCCCAATCCGTACCGATCTTGACAGGGAAGCCGGGCGGGAGGCGCAGGGTGATGAAGTCCCGCAGTTTGGCGAAGAGCGCGTTGCTTATTGCCATGAGGTCGATGATGGGGGCAACCTGCTCGCAGAGGGACAGCGGGTGGTCCTCACACAGCCACAGCTTCGCCTTGAACCTGCCAGGGGACAGGTGTTGGGCTGGGGACCTGCAGCGGCGGGGTGGGGACACAAAGAGGACCCCCCCTGCCTCACTTCTGTGTCTTGGTGGTGAGCTCCATGGGCCGTCCCATGTCCCGGTTGCCCAGCTCGAAGTTGGGGTTGAAGTACTCCTCAGGGGTGATGGCAGTGGGGTTGGCGTGGCTCAGTGTCTGTGTGATCAGCGTCTGTGTGGGGGGACAGCCCAGTGGGGTGAGGGAGGGGAAGTCAGACTGCAGAGCCACCCCCCCCGACCCTTGGGACACTCACGCCGTTGTTGGGCCCCACGTGCTGCTCAGCGATGCCCAGGAAGGATTGTAGTGGGGTCTTACAGCCTGCGGGAGAGGAGGGGGTGAGGGCAGAGCCGGGGGTGCCCTGCCCGCCCAGCCCGTGCCGGCTCCACCTTTGCTCTTGCCCTTGTGCTGGTCCGAGAGGTGCTCGGTCCGTGTCCGTGTGATCAGCTCCACGTTGGAAGCACCATAGACCTGGCCAAGGAGGGGGAATGGCAGAGGTGGGTACCCCACAACTGCAACTGGCTGTATCCCTCCCCCACAGGCAGCGCAACCCCCCTGCCCCTCACCTTGGCCTCGTACCCATTCACCATTTCCGTCTTCTCACTCCTCCAGCCCAGGATCCCGGACTTGTTCCTGGGGTGACACAGCACGATGAGCTTGCTTGGACAGCCCGGGGTGCCAGCACCCCCGGGGGTGGGCTCGGTGCCACCCCAGCCCACCTCTCGAAGGCGATGTTCTTGGTGTCGAGCTGGGTGGTGACGACGGGGGCCGTCAGCCGCCCCATCACCTGCTCCTCGGTGGGCTGCACAGCAGCCAGCAGCACCTCCTGGTCATGGCCAGCCAGGGCCAGCGTCTCCGAGTAGACCACCCGCCTGTCGTGGTCAATCTCCATCACCACTGCACTGGTATCTGCAGGGAGTGGGGTCAGGACAACCACAGTCCCCACTGTGTCACCCAGCACCTGGCTGGCTCTGCCAGTGCTCCCCAGTGAGGGCAGGGGGACACCCCAGTGCCACCTCACCTTGTCCCCGGAAGACAAAGCTGCGGTTGCCCCGCTGCCAGGTCATATGGTCGAAGCCCAGCAGTGTGGTGTCCACCCGCAGGTTCTGGCCACTCTTCCACACCTTGTAGGTGTCGCTGGGGCAGATCTTGGACACCAGTGGCACTGGGGAGAGATGCCGATAGCCCAGCCGGGGATGGGGCCACCTGCACCCCTGTGTGGGCTGCCAGTGCTTAGCTAGGTGGGGGACGCACCTGGGGGATGCGATGCCTTGGCGGGATGGGGGTCTGCAAGCTGGGGGTGTCAGGGGGCAAGGGGGCAGGTGACCCCCGACCTGGGGATGGGGATGGATGCCAGGGCTGGGGGACTCTGCTGGGAAACTCCCGCTCCCCCCACAGCCACGCTCTGCCCCGAGCTCACCCCAGCTGGTGAACTCCCACTTCATCTCCACGTAAAAGTCCTGGGCCTGCAGGGAGCACAGAGAGGTCAGAAGAAGCCCATGGTCAGCAGCCCCCCACAGCCCCCACTGAGAGAGGTACCTTGCGCAGCTTCTCCAGCAGGACGGGGATCCCGGCCAGGCGCTTGATGGCTCTCTGGTAGTCGCGGTAGCGCAGGACCAGCTGCACCAGCTCCAGGTCGCGGGTGCTCACGGCCTCCTGCAGGACTGCGGGGCACAGGGGCAGTGTCCAGGGCCGTGGCACAGCGTGGCACACATGGCACTGCAGAGCTGGGCACTGCACAGGAGCCGCAGGCATGTGCCACCATGTGAGCAGTCCCCTGGGGGGCTGCAGCACCAGGGCGAGCAGGACCATGCCTGTGCCTTTGCTCACATTCATGCCTGTGTCCGCGTCTGCATCCGTGTTCATGCTTGTGCCCACGCCCATCCCCATGTCCGTGCCCATGTCTGTGCCTGTGCCAGGGCAACTTGAAGGAGGATGGAGGCCACAAGCCACCCGCTGACCTGTCCATCCACTGCGGTTTTCCTTGCCCACGTCGGCTCCATGCTTCAGCAGCACCCTGGCACACTCCAGGTGGCCCAGTGTGGTGGCCAGGTGTAGGGGGGTGCGTCCTCGGGGGTCGAGCTGCTCGATGTCGGCCTGCCAGGAGGGAATAAGGCTCTGGGATCACAGGGGTGGCCAGACCTTGCCCTCCAGTGCTATCCCACAGACGTGCAGCTCCCAGACAAAACAGACAACATTTGCCGGTATCTGGGAGAGCATCCCCATGCCTGAGCTCCCCCAAGAGAGGCACCTCCAAAGCCTCTCCCTGCTGCCGCTGCCAGACCCACGGCGAGGGCATGGAGAGCACGGTGGTGGCTGCCAGCACCCAGCACAGGTCAGCACAGTCAGGCTGGGCTGCACCCAGGCGGGCACAGAGCAGGGGCAGAGCACGGCCGTGGGGGGCACAGATGCCCCTGGCGCAGCGCACGGAGCTCTGCACGTCTCGATGCAGCTGCAAGCTCAAGAAAAACCCCCCACCTCTGGGATTTGGGGGGGGGGGTGGGGTGGGGTGGTGCTGTGCCCAGTTGCCAGGCAGCAGCTGCCGGCAGCCCCCCTCTGCCAGGGCCGGGAGCGCGGCGGGTGCCGTGGGCTGCGGCGGGCGCCGGCGTGGGCTGCGGCGGGCGCACGTGTTCCCCTGCCTGAGCCGGGGGCGGGTGGCTGCGGGAGCGGAGTGGCTGCTCGGAGGTTCCCCGGGGCCCTGGGGAGCCGTCGCTGGGGCTGCCGTTGTTTGTGCCAAACCCGGAGCCTGGCACCCAGCCAGCCCTGAGGAATCCCTCGCGCGGTGGCGGTGGGCACCCCCAGCACCCACGGGCCCCGTTCCCCATGTGGGGAGCAGCATCACACCCACACCCAGTGCTGGGGACATGGCTCGGGGTGGGGGGCCACCCTCTGTGTCCCCAGCACCCAGCCAGAGTAGAAGCCTTGTGCCTGGAGAAGGGCAGTTGGATGATGCCAGGGGGCAGGAGGAAGCGGGGCAATCCCTGAATAATGGGGTTTGGGGAGGCCACCCCCAGGAAAACAAACCCGGGCTGCAGGACCCAAACGTGCCAGCTGGGACCAGACTGCCAGAGGAGTTTGGGCATGGGCAGAGGTGGAGCATGGGCTCCACGGCACTCAGGGTCTCACCTGCAGCACATCCCTGCCTTGCTCCAGGCATGTCCCGTAGCCCTGCTGCCCCAGGGATGTTCCCATCCCTGCCCAGGTTGTGGGTACTCCCATGAGTCTCATCCCCAGGGACTCACCAGGCAGGGGGACCCCCCAGTCTGCCCACACTGCTGGAGCAAAACAGCCCCCCAGTTCCCTGCGAGTCAATGTGCTGCTCCAGTGCTCTCCAGGCGACTGCTGCTTCTTAATTGCGCTAATGAAATGACTCTAATTAAGGCAATCGCCCCCCAGCTGGGGGCGGGGGCTGCAGGCTCAGTGTGGCTCCCCAGCTGCAGCCCTGCCCCAGCACCAGGCGGGACGAGGGTCCCCAGCCTGGGGACATGGCGCTGGAGCCACCCCAGGGGACGTGGCATGACCCAGTTTTTGCCAGCAAGAGCTCGGTCCTGGGCCCTGGTGCTGTGTCAGCTCTGCCTCGGGGGCCACAGCACAGACCTCCAGGTGCAGTCCATCCTGGGGCTGTGACACCCACCGGGGATGGGGACAGGGACTGGGGTGGCTGTGGGGTGGCAGTGGTGCATGCAGCGCAGGATGGCAGCTCAGTCGCTCCTCCTGTGCCAGCCGGGCACGTGGCACAACATGTCCCTCCGCTGGGGTTGTCTCTGGACTGGAGGACCCAGCTCCTGCTCCTGGGTGGCAACAGGGGACATGGGCCAGCACGGGAAGATGGTGCCAGGCACTGCTGTCCCTGTCATGCCTGAGGGGGCAGGCCGTGGTGTGGGGTGTCCGGCACAACAGGCTCTGTGTCACTGCCTGCCACAGCCTCGTGACGTCCCTGCCACGGGGACCCGCTGACCCTCATTCCCTTGTGGAGGCAAGCGTGGACAGGAGCTCATGGTGACAATTTGGGGGTGACACACACAGGGTCCTTATGGGGACACAGAGAGGAGCAATGCTCTCACCTGCCCCAGTGCTTTCCAACCCCAAACATCTGCACTTGGCGGGGGCAGCATGTGGAGCCACTGCCCTGTGTGAGTCCCCAGGATGGTGGGAGGGCAGAGCCCCTGGGCAGGGGGACACCCGGCCCCCAGCATCTCACACAGCACCAGCTCCAACCCCTTACCTGAGGGATGCTCTGGCAGGGATAAGGACTGAGCCATGTCCCTGGATGCCCTGGACAGAGCAGGGGGCCTGGGCTGGCCCTCACCTCCTTCCCTCCCTGCTTATCTCCACCTGCCTTGGACTCTGGCCTTCAGCACCCATGAGCCCCCCCTGTACACCCCTGGGGTGCACACACGGCTGGCTTTGCTCTCACCCTGCAAATGCCAGCAGGGGCCATGGCAGAGCCCCTCCACTGCCCGGGCTGGGGGGTTAAAGAGCGTCTCTGCAGGCGAGCAGGTCGGAGCCCCCCTCGCAGCCCCTCCACCTCCCCGCATCTGCCAAGCCCAGCTTTGATCTCCGCCGCGCCGGGCTCCTGGGAAAACTGACCCCAAATTACCACGGAAATAAAACCACTGGCCATGGGTTGGGGGACCAGGGCGATGCTGGTGCAGCCTCGGGCTGGACCCCACAATGGAGACGGGTGTGGCGGGAGCCATCGCCTGCATCCCGGCGGGAGCATCGTGGCACAATGACCCCCGTTTCATGCATCACCGGGGTCCATCCAGCATGGCCCTCAGTGCCTGGGGGTTTAAGGACCTGGGCCGAGGGACTGGGGATGCTTCACACAGCCTCCCTGTCAGCCTCCCTCCAGTGCCTGCGGTTTCCTGCGTTTTCCGGGTTGGGTTTTAATTACCTGAATTGCAATGCCAAGGGGGAGAGAGAGGCTGGGAACCCGCCGGGGATGCACCCACACCCCGCTCCATCACCGGGTGGCTGGGAGGTTCCCGGGCTGAGGGACAAAGTGGGTCCCTTCACCCTGAGAAGAACCCTCGTGGGGCTGGGGGGGCTGTGCCCCGGCAGCACCAGGGCTCTTGTTCCCCTGCTCCCAGAGGCTCAGCCTGAGAGTGGGGAGCTAGAGGCTGCACCCCCAGGGGTTAGCAATACCCTGAGAAGCAGGGTGCGGGTTGGGGGTCTGCAGAGGCCTAGCAGGGAGCTGGAGACACGTGTGGAAGGATGCTGAGGGCTGCGTGTGCTGGAGGATGCAGAGGACCCGCGGGTGGTACCCACCGCTCCGTGGCAGCCCCGGGGCCAGCAGGCACAGTCCCGGGGTGCAGGTGGAGACACACACCACACCCCCAGAGCCCCGTCAGCGCAGAGAGCGACCCCATCCCTATCATCTCCCTCATCTCCATCCTCATCCTCACCCCGGCCCCGAGCATTGCATCAGCCCGAGCCGAGCGGAGCCGTGCCGGGCCGTGCCGTGCCGGGAGTGTCCCCGCGCCGCCCCACCTGCTTGGCGCTGAGCTCCCGGTCCAGGTCACGGGCGCGGTTGTGCCAGACGAGGTAGTGCAGCGGGTACCTGCCCTCCGGCCCCTTCCTGCCCGAGCAAGACGCGAGCATCCTCCGTGCATGCTGGAGCGGCGCGGCGGGCGCGGCGCGGGGCGGCGCGGGCGGGGGGGG